>CM040246.1:198750857-199053645 GCA_022545495.1 Chrysanthemum lavandulifolium | reverse complement strand
AAGTACCGGCTATAGCATTAGCTTCAAACGGACTACCATCGGTGGCGATCTGTTGTAGTATGCATGAGGACCACCACAAGTAACACAAACTTCAACTTTCTTCACTTCACCATATGATGGTGCTTGTGTGAAAGTGACTTTCTTTAGTTAGCAAGAACCAAAGCACGAACAATATCCGTGAGTTTGTCAATCTTAGCATCGGTGCTAGATGTACTCACGGAGATGAAGTAGAAGGTCGGCATTAGACTCGGTATGATATGTCTTTGTGCGGAAAGGGCGGACACAGGACTTGTTTTCAATGATTTGCAAGGCTTCTTTTGTGGTCTTGCTCAAGAAATTACCTCCAGCGGAGGCATTTAGAAGTCTTGATTAGTGCGGTTCGGACCATTGTAGAAAGTATCCATTTGCATTAACTCGGTAAAACCATGATGCGGACACTTACGGAGCAATTCTTTATAACGATCCCATGCCTCCCGAATGATTCATCAAATCTTTGAGAGAATTTCATTATCTCATTCTTAAGACTTGTAGTTCGGGATGGAGGATAGAATTCGTTAACAAACTTTGTGACAAGATCTTCCCATGTCTCAATGGAGCGAGGGGTTGTTTCTCAAGCCAATTCGGGCTTGTCCTACAGAAAATGGGAGCAGAAGAAGCTTGATAGCTTCATGTGGGACATTCTTGTACTTGATGGTAGATGCAATCTTGTTAAACCATCGAATGTGTGCATGAGGATCATCCGCTCAAAACCATAGAATTGGCTTTGGGTTGCAGTTAAGTAACCGGTTTTGAGCTCAAAAGTATCGACCGCGATGGTGGGACAACAATAACATCTCCGTAACCCTCGATGGGTGCTTGGAGAAGCTCATTCATCGGCTTGTCTTACGCCATTATGGCGGTGGTGGTGGTGGTAGGCGTTCCTCGATCACGGTGAAGGGCGAGCGTCCTCGTCTCGAGGAATCTTTCAAGTTCGACAATGGACTTGTAGAAGCTGGAAGAGCAGTGCGCATGCACTAAGTATAAAATCGGTTTTCAAAACAAATGCGAGGCAAAGCGACAAGTGAACTTAACCAATAATCACAAATGAAATGGCTTCTTTGAAAAAGGTACACCAAATCACAAGGACACAAAGGCAAGTTTTAAATCGATGTTCGGGAACTTATTATGGTCGCACCCAGGTTAGGTAGTGTCTTGCCTTGATTTGCGGTGGTTGATTTTATGTATATATTAAGTATCCTTTGAAAAGGCGTAGGTATAGATTTGTCTTGATGGGTTTAAAACTTTTGGACAATATTTTTGGTATCGTCTCGTTTAACCAAATCGTATTTCTTTAAGAATCACCTTAAAAGAAACACAAGCTAGAAAGCGTTACGATTGTTTTGTTGTTTTATATTTTGTTTGGTGTTTTAACACTTTAGGAAAAGTGTTAATGAACTTTTGATTTTGTTATAACTTTACAAAAACTTTTACAAGCGTGGTATATGTGCAAGTCTGGTGCGAAAATGCTTAGAACACGCTTCTGACCTCCCGTGTGCGCCAAAATTTGATTGGTGCAAAACAGTCAAGTTTTCTCATGAGGCTAGCCACTTGTGAATGACCAGCCGTAAGGAACTTAAAGCAGCTCAAACACCAATTGCAATTTAGATCGAGGAGAATCGGTGGATTCCGGGTCGTTAAGTCCCGGAGGATGGCGGTGTTTAACTGATCGGATGTCGAATAACCGCTAAGGATAGTGATCGGTAAGGATTTTGAGTTATTTATACCTAAAGAAAAGATTAATAAATTACAGTGACTTAAATGCAAATTAAAGGAAATTAAAAGATTAACTATATTAAATAAACGCTATCACTAATTTTAAAGCGATGTTTTGATTTTATGTTTTATAAAACTTAATTTAAAAACTACGTGACGTCTGAATAAAAGCGTGAAACTTACACAATATTAATCCTAAAAATATGAAAATGATATTTTACAAACCTAATGATATAAGAAAATTTTAAGAAAAAGAAAATTATTTTATAACTATTTATCTAATTATTATTAATTAAAAACTATTTTAACTATTTAATAATAACCTAAATTACAAGAAAATAGGAAATAAACCTAGAAAAATAAAATTAAGACTTGGAAAAATCTAAAATAACAAAAAGAATTTTCAAAACTATTTTTATATTTTTACGATTATTTTCTATTTTTATGAATTTTAAACTATTTAAAACTAATTAAATTACTAAAAATTACAAAATAAACTATGAAAAATCTGGAAAATTACTTTTTTACTTTTTATATTTATCTAAACTTAATAAAAATGAAAAATTATTTTTTGGACTTTTACGATTTAATTGTATTAAAAGCTATTTAAAATTACCTAAAAGCTGTTTTTAATTAAGAAAAATAGCAAACAGTGTTGGAAAATTATGAAAATTTCAGGAAAAGTCTAAAATAATATTACGAATCTAGGAAAAATAGAAAAACATGGTGTTGTTTGGAAGAAATTGAAGCGCTATTGTAAGTGCTTATGAAATAAGCACTTTGAATAAACAAATGATCACCACAAGCTACCAAACCTTCACGAAGCTATATTATGCTAAAAGTAACTAAAATGCAAGCAAGAAACAACAAGCCTTAACCTCTGGATTGCAATTGCTTGTGATTTGACTTATTTGAGCTTAAGTCTTAAAAGCAGTTTGAGGTACTACTTTTGAGCTTAAGCACAAGCAACACAATAAGTGAAAATGAAAACAAGTTATTGGAACTAAACTAGACTGGCTAAGAACCTTTAAACCAAAATTCAGACCTAGAGAAGCTCTGTGGAGCTCTGGACAAGCTTAGCAATAAGGTGAGAAAACTCGACTTTGGTGAGCTTGTGGCGAGGCATATAAGCCACCTTGATGAGCTTGTTTGAAGCTTTTAGAAAATTAATAAAAATCAACAAAAATGACTAATAAGAAACTAGACCAATGAACTTATAAAACCCAAAGTTTGACTTGATTTGGCCCAAGAGATGAATCATGAAAAATCCTCTAGTTGGGTGAAAGCGGTTTTCAATATATTTTGACTTTTGTGAGTTGTGAAACTTTGACTTTTGTGAACTTTGATTCCAATTTGTTGGGCGATATTGATGTAATATGGTGAAATGAAACTAAGATTAAGCTATGTCTATGAATTCTAAACATGAAACAAGCTTTTGATTTTCAAAATTTAATGAGTTAAGAGCTTAAACAGATTCTAAGTAACTTTTGACTTTTGAAGTTCTAGTGCACAAATATTTGACTCAAATGAATCAAATGAACTATATTAAACATGATTAATGCAATAGTCAAGTGTAAATAAGACTCAAGCTCGATTTAACACATTAATCAAACACCAATTTTAACAAGCTGTTTTGCAATTTTAAGTTGAGCAAACTACTTGAACTAGCACATTCCATTACTTAATATAACTTTAGTTAACCTAATTACTACTATTTAAACAGGTTTAAACCATTTAATGACCACAAATACAAATACAAACACAAGTGCAAAGCGAGTAAAAAAATGAAAATGAGAATAAAACTTACAATTGTCCGGCTTGTTTGTGAAGCTTAAACCAAAACCATTACCACTAATCTAATCCAAAACCAACCCAATCTTTGCTCTGCAACACCCATTCCATTTCCAACTGTTTAACCAATTTTGTCTTCCTGTTGACTTTTGTTGACTTTCAACAATTTTGATTGAAAGCGAATAATAAGCTTACAAAAGCTAAGATAAGCTTAAATAAACTGTTTGACTATTAAATAAGCTTATTGAAGCTTGGTATTTAAGAGTTGAACTTTGAAATTTAAGCGGTGAACATGAAAATATGAAATCTGAATAGAAACTTGAAATTATACTTGATAATAGTTTAAATACATTTAAAAACTTAATTTGATATCATGAAACAAAAATTACAACTTAAAGCTTACTTTAAAACATAAAAATAAAATCGACATACATAAAATTAAAAACTAAAAACGCCTTCTCTCTTGATTCTCTTCTCTTTTATGCACCAAAAATGTTCCACGTGGCCTTGATCGAATCCCTCTCAATTTGACCAATGGTTGAGTTTTGAGCATATTTGGCCATTTTATATTTTGGCGGGAAGCCTATATTTGACTTGTAGGCTGTGATAGCTATCAACTAGGGGGTGGCATTTATTGTGGGGGTTAGTGATGATGAGGGTGGTGGAAAGGTGAGAAAAGGTGATGGGGGAGAGGTGGGAGCAAGTTGCGAGCAGGCATGGGGAAGATAAGCGGAGGTGGGGGGCTTTTGCTTGTTTGACTTGGTTTGACCAAAGGGTCAAAAATAGAAGTGGCGGGGTCCAAAAGGGTAAGTGGCGGGGTCAAATTGGGTTTTGACAAGGCTTAGCTTTAGTATTGACAAGGACTTATTTTGTAAATACGAATTCTTGAAGGACCAAAGCGTAATTACTCCAAAGTTACCACAAGGACTGAATTTGACAAACTTTAATAGTACAAGGACTATTTTGACATTTTCAAATTTTCAAGGACCAAACTTGACAATTTTGAAAGTTCGAGGACCTAAGTTGTAATTTTGTAAATTTTTATTCAAGGACCAATTTTGACAACTTAGAATCCTAGGGACTCAAAATGATATTTTCTTTATTTAGATTTACGAGGGACTATTTTTGACAACTTTTGAAACTTGGGGACTAAAGCGCCAATTATGCAAACTTGATCGTTTTCACAGTTTTGATATTTTGCATTTAAAACACATAAAACACTTATTTGTGATATTTTTATCATTTTGATGCATTTACGAGTGTTTTCGGATGTTTTGCGATCTAATTTGTACAAAATGATGAGTATTTACACTATTAATATTTTGCGATCTCTTTGTGTTTTGTTGATAACAAATATAATGTTGTCTTAAATATAATTATAAGGATACATGTTATTTTGTAAAGCATTTACATATAGCCATTTAAATACAAAATGTAGTAATTAAGCATTTGTTGTAATAGTTTATTAGGATGGGTAAAACCATAACCCATGGATCTTAACCCGTACCAAGAAGACTAGATACAATGTATACTTAGATACATTGAATCTAAAGAAAACCCATGGACCAACCCATAACCCATGACCCATAACCAAAATACCCATGGGCAAGAGGAGCGTTCCACGGATCCCTAGGTTTACACTAGACGGATCCCAGTGGAAGGATCCGTGGGATCCGAGGAACGATGAAGAATTTTGCCTATAAATAGAGAACCATTTCTTCATTCTAACTCACCCTCTTCTTACTAAATCTATCATACACTCTCATTCTCTTCTAACATATAGATCACTTGATCTAGAGAGTTGTTCTTCTTTCTTTCTCTTTGTGATCCTCATATAGGTCCTTCTCAAGGCGAGATCACGAGCATTCTACAAGTCATCCAAGCAAGGGGTCCTTGATTGATTTGTCTCTGCAAGATTTACATAGCGAAGATCTTGTATTTGATATTTCACATATTTGTTGTGTAATAGTTGTGTTGGTTTGGTCCACCGTGCTACGGACTCGGTATCTAGCTTTGTCGGAAAAGTGTAAGCAACGTTGTGAAGGCTTCTCCGTCAGTGAAGGATTTTGTTGACAT
Organism: Chrysanthemum lavandulifolium; assembly: GCA_022545495.1. Lineage (NCBI taxonomy): Eukaryota > Viridiplantae > Streptophyta > Magnoliopsida > Asterales > Asteraceae > Chrysanthemum > Chrysanthemum lavandulifolium. The sequence continues at coordinate 199,048,026 of CM040246.1, read as the reverse complement.
AGTGCTTGAACTCTCGAGTAGGTGACTCGGGGAGTGGAGTAGGCAAGGAAGGTGTCCTTGTAGCGAACCACTATCGTCGGTTGTGTCATTTCTATCCCTTAACTTTATTTATTTGCTTGCATTATCATTAGATCTATCGTTCTCAACATCCATACGATTTCACATAATATCGAATCTAAAGTTTTGAAATCAACTTAAAATCGGCAAAACTATTCAACCCCCCCTTCTAGTTTTCCACAGTTTATTTATTGTGGTGTATGTTAGGTAAATATATGACGTTTTGATTATATGAGCATTTGATCTTAGATGGAGTAGTATTTTAGGATAATGTAGGGCCTTTCGATCACACGGATTATTGTTTGTATGCGGGTAATGAGCTAAATGAGTTATGTCATGTTAAGAATCGTGAATGTGTTAAGGGGTGTTTAGTGCGATTGAATCATTAAGAATGGAATTGGATAGAAAAGAATGACCCTATGAATGTGATTAGATTACATTGTTTGGTACTATTAGAGAATCAAGTAAAGAAATATGTTACATGTTTAATTCTCTTGTTTGTCAAGAACATAGAATAGACTTGTCGAAAATCACAATGTGATCGGTAGCCTAGTTATACATATGAACCAACAATTATTACAATGGCTACCTTTAGCATTTAACAAAGTTTTCTCTACATTACATATACCTAAAGTAGTAATCTATATAATCATAATCTTGAGGCACTTAAAATGTTCAAATAGACATTGCAAACACCATAAAATATCACGACAAAAATGGTCAGTAACAAACACAAATATTTATTTTTAGTGCTTTGTATTTCAACTGAGGTAACCATACTATTTATATTTCAAATAATGGCCTTTTCCCCAATATTTCTTTTTAGGTGCTTTGTATGATTGCTTTCCTCATGTAGTATGTACACGGTGCATCAGTCACGTGTAAATGTTTAACATGCTTCTCATAAAAGCTGCGGTTTGGTTGCTAGGGTAATTATGATGTTCCTTTTGCTTTTGTTAGGAATTAGAAAATTCCATGTGAAAGTGTCGGTCACCCCAATTATGGTCTAGCATATGTTGGCTCGTGAACATGTCGTTATTTACGTTATTTAGTAGTTTATTAGTTAATTAGTAGCGTAGATTAGTTTAGTGTATCACCGTGGAGGAAGGACGGTCTTTACCCATTGTATACACGATACACATGCCGTCGGGAGGTCGTTTAGTTGTAACCTATAAATACCTCTACCTTCCAAGGTAGAGGTTGGAAGTTCTAATCTAATATTCTACACTTTTGTTTATCTCTAGAATTCCCTCTACTCTCTTCATCTCTCTAACCATGGCATTCATATACTATCATCATCCTAGACCACCGAATCATCAAACAACATAATATTCACGATCCTACAATTGGCATCGAGCTTGGTTTTGTTGTTTGTTTTGATTCGTGGTTCGACTCATGGTTTTATCGGGTTTTCATGCGGGTTTTCATGCGGGTTATGTATGCGGTTTGGTTCACATTTTTGATGTGTGTTGAAGAAAGTTGGTTAATGTTTATTTATGGTCATTGAGCATGTATCAAATTCAAAATTGTTTTAGCATCTTTGAATTTGGTGTCAAATTGTTGTTTACATAGCTTGGCCTAAGCTGTTGTTGTTATTATTATTGGTTTAAAATGGTTTATTCTTGGTTTTGTAAGCTGTTTGTCATTTTCAAAGCGTGTTGTGACATATTTCTTCTAAGAGAGTTGTTATCGTGTCGGTTTATTGAATGTCATTATGCAAGTTATTTTTTTTTAAATCATGGTCCAAACAACTTTATATTCTTATCATGCAAGTCATAATAGTTTTCTTTGGTACCATTCATGGATGCGAGTTGTGATTGTTACTCAATGCAAGTTGTGTTTCGGTCCAGATTCAATCGAGTTACTCAACTCGCATATGGTATGGTGTGACTTGCTTTTGAGCGAGTTGGGTTAACTAGCTTGCGAGTTGGCGCAACTATGTCGATTCAAAGTGTAAGAAGCGAGTTACGTACTAGCATAAAGGATGCGGGTTGACTATTTAGCCAAGCTGCGATTTGCTTACTAAGAAAAGTAAGCGAGTTGTGTACTAGCATTCTTTAATGCGAGTTGTTAAACGTTTTGAATAGCATCGAGTTGTATCATCATTTTGAATGGTCTAATGCGAGTTGCCTAAAGTCAAAAGCGAGTTGTTTTTATAAATTGTGTAGCGACTTGTTGTCTTCTTACAAAATCAGTACCCAAACCATAATACCCAAGACTCAAACATAACCATCATATCTCAAATTTACATTCACAAATTATCAACATAATCGACATCAAATCATCAACTATATCAACCATCTATCAACACACAAATATCAACATCTCATCTAGATCGGATCTCAGCACTGTGGTTTAATGAATCTCGTATGAGATGTCAAAGATCTTTTATGATCTATACCAACACGTCCTCATTAATCCTAGATGATAAAACTCATAAAAGAATAAAGATAATCACGGACTTGCTGCTTTTCGAGAACCAAAAAGGAGATTAAAACAATCATGTTTTATCCACCTTTTCTCTCGGTAATTATCAATGAATCGAATAAATCCAAATATTGTTTGTTGATCTCAGTTTTTCTAATCTCTTGGAACACATAAGCTTCATTAAGACCAAAGGTCTTATATACGATATTAGAAATCTTCATTGATCATGAGATACTATTCGAGATAAAGAAACGAGTTTAACAACTATGTTAACTCTATTTCTTTCGCTCGTTTTTAGACTCAAAAAGTAAACAAAGAACATTCTAATCTTACCGTGACCATGAGGATGTGAAGCCTATTTCATTATTTGAAAAACCATCCTGTGGCATTTTCGACACTCAAACCATCCACGTGGTGAGCCATAGCTTTGTCCGAATAATGAAGGACTAAGCGATTCCTTGTTATCGTGTGATAATTGATCCGAGGTGAATGGATGTGTTTCGATTGGATTATGAATGATACGGTATTTTGTGATTTGATTTGTGAGTGGCGGACGATAATGATAAGCGAGATTAGGTTAAGTGATTGAGAGGATTTGTAGGAGATGGGGTGGGTGAAATTGAGTGAGGCGTATGTTTAGGGTTCATACGCTTTAAGGTTATGAGATGACCTAATCCTTAGGGTTTTATAACGGATTACTTATCTGACATATAGGGATTACTTCATGGGCCAACCGGTTTGTCTTTTAGACTTGGGCTGTGACACTTAATGATTGGATCGGTATTAACTTTTAATTTGGGTGCATGTTATACATTTATCGTGTGGTTGGTTAGTTAATGACTATATTAATAAGCGATATATGTATTTCATGAATAAGCTACATTTATCGTTTGTCACATATATCGTTTGTCCTCTGAATAGGGAATCAAAATGCTTGGTGAAACTCACAGCGCTTATATGCATTGTCAAATTGTTATCCAATTTTTGTTTAACAATTTGATGGTATTTGGATAATGAGTTGTAATTATGATTTGGATCGGATGTATTATTGCTCCGCTTCTAGAGATGAACTTGGATTAATTTTGGAACTACCTTTGGACGGGTGTTATTCTTGATGGATTGGGCGAAGAAGTATATGATGACTTGGATGTTGAACATATGGATTTTCAAAATTGGATCGCTCTTATGAGACTTGGATAATGTGAGATGGTGATGTGTTTCGTCAATGAGATTTGATGAGTTGATGAGATTTGTTGCGTTGCGGGTTGACACTTTGGTTATACATTTTCACGATGAACATTATGTCACGGCTTGAATTAATGATTGAACAACGTTGACTATTGGGTTGTTTGGATGGTATTTCTTATTTGGATTTGAAGTGAGGTTTTCGGGCGCGTTTACTTATTTTCGTCTTCTTTCTTTCTACCCTTCCGAAGATGACTTGTTTGGGCATTTATAGAGTGTGATAAAGACTTGGCTATTTAGTTACGGTTGTGATTCTTTCTCGTTTAACCCACAAAGTAACTATCACTTGATGTCTCACGCGATTGAGGATCGTCAAGAGGTTTTGTACATTGGGTACACGTTTCTTTTCACAAGGATTAGTACAAGTTTAAGTAACAAATCTGGGAATTCTACTTCATGATCAAGTTTGGTATATCGGGTTTACTTCACCATGTTGTCACTTTGCAATAGCCATCGAATACGTGAATGATGTGTTTACCAATGGATTGATTGGTTGTGATGTGATCAACAATTCTCATGATATATTAAATCGCCTTTGAATGTCAATAATACTTCACGGTCTAAGCAAAATCTTTCAAGTATCTTCAACGTCGGTCGTGATCTTTCAAGATTCTTGCTTATGACAAGAACTTTCGTGCAAATGGTCGTACAAGTTTATGATGCTTCGAAAGTTGAAACCATCATGGGGAGAAAGCGTGTACTTTGATGGTTTACGGTCAACCTCGGGGAAGTAGTTTTACTACTCGACTTAGTGTGGTTTGTGAAGTTGTCTACATTTGGGTAAAGAATTGTTGATGATATCGTTGAAGCTGGATTATGAACCGCTGATGAACCGCTGCATGTTCCCTAAAAGCAGATATTCACGAAACCAAAGTTGTCATAACACATTCAAGCTAACATTGTTTACGGTTTTGTCTTGATTTTGTAAAACCCGTGAAAGAATCTATTTCTCGGTTTAAATCATAGACTTGTAAAATCCGTGACAATGGAAACATCACGGTAATTGTAAAGTGCATTTCGGATCTATCTTACGGTTTATTCTTGGTTTTGTAAAATCCATGAAAGAAACTATTTCTCGGTTTAAACTATAGAATTGTAAAATCCGTGATGATGGAACCATCACGGAGAAAGGAAAGTGTATTTCGGGATCTTATCGATCTTTGGTGCTACGGTTTCTACTTGAAGAAGGATAAAAGGGTGTACTTCATGAATTGGGTGTGTGTTTGGATATTCCTCATGGCGGTTTGGTTATTACAAGGTTTTACGGGGTTATGTGCTTTTAACCATGGTGGGATGAAACCATTATCATAGTTCACTTAAAACGTCAAAGGAGGCTAGATTTGAGCTTTTAACTAGAAGATGTGACAACGGGGTTAATTCACTATTATTTATTTGAGGTTGAAGTGAAATATCACGGGCGAGTGTACTTAGTATCTGAAGGTATCGGGGATGGTTGGATGAAGATTCTTCAAGATCCTTGTTCGAGCTTATTATCAAAAACGAAGACTTGGAAATCTAGTTATTGTTGGGTGTCTTTTACCTTTTCTTTTACCACTTGGGGGAATTGGGCTCTTACCACCACAAAATAACTATCACTTTAAGGAGTTACGTTGTAGTGCTCGATGTCACATTCAATTGTGGATTTTCAAGAGGTAATGTCGTCTATTACTTGATGGTTGGTTGGATGAAGAGTATAGAGTACTTAGAGATTCAATGGAGGATGAAGTCTCGGCACGCTCTTTGTTACATATGTGCAAGTTTAAGTCACGAGTTCGGGTTAGTTTACTTGAGGTCAAATTCATCATATTGGGTTTTCTCCATCATTTGTCACTACAAAGAGCCTCTTGAATGATAATGGGGTTGATTATAAGTTTGCCAAGAGAGGATGAAAAGAGAGAGATTATGACGTATGAACACAGCAGTTCATGCCTCGTACTCTAAAGAAAAGAAAAGTGTGCGTTTGATGCGCTTTATCTTCAAAGAAGAGAAATCTTCTTATGATGTTTGAACACAACAGTTCAAGCCTCGTTCTCTAAAGAAAAGAAAAGTGTGCGTTTCGGTGCGGTTTATCTTCAAGAAAAGAAATCTTCTTATGGCGTATGAACACTACAGTTCATGCCTCGTTCTCTAAAGAAAAGAAAAGTGTGCGTGTCGATGCTTTATCTTACGAAGAAGAAATCTTCTCAATTATGACCATTCTCATCAACATGCTTCATGCTTTTTCCATGCGCTTTCAATTATCAAGTGAACCGGGCTACTTGTTGATTGTTTTCTTATTCCACTTGCTCAACTATAATGACGATGGCGACATCATGTGCTAATTTTGCGGGGAGAAGTGTGAATAGACTACATTTGGATGATTTCACTTATTTAATCAAGAATGGCATCTCCGTATGCAATTCTTGAGGGAGAAAAGTGTGAATTTTTGCATGGTTGATTGATATTTGAGAATAAATGGTCAAACGGCTCCAAACTCATGTAAGAACCGAGCTTCTTCTTATCGGATCATCTTTACATGGAGTTTCTTCTAAGAGCCGTTGGTTGACATCCTCACTCGGATTGATGAGTTTATCGACAAAGTGCTTCGGTTAATGCTTCACGTATACATCAACATGATGATTCGAACAATCTCTCTGTTCTTGTTTGATGTGATTGGTAGTTTGGTGTTACCATCTTGTGTGTTCGTTCTTGGTGATTGTTGATTTCCTTGATGAACATCTTTACATTCTTGTTTGATTGGGAGGATTTTAGTTAAGGGGATTTGCAAGATGTAAGTTAATTGGGATGCTTTTGGTTGCTTTTTGGTGTGAGTTGAAGATGTTAACTATCTATTCCCATTCGGACAATCTTGAAGAAGGTCGAGTCTGATCGGTTCTACATTTTACGCTACATGTTAGAAGACTAAAGGCGAGTTGCATTTAACGATCTAAAGACTTCTTCTCAATTCAAGCATTCATCATAAAGATTGTCGGTTTAGGGAGAGCACTAATTGGGGAAGAGTGTAAAGCCAAAGTTAATCCCAATTAGACTTGCTCACATTTTACTTGACAAGTTGATTCCACATGATTACATGTGTTCTTCTCAAAAGATTTCAAGTATCACGGGCTTACAAAGAGTTCTTGATTTTGAAGTATCAAAACCGAGAAAGGGGAAGGAGACACGTATCTAAGCGAGTAAACTTGATGAACTTAATTCTTCTAAGTGATTGAAGATATCCGGGAAGACAAATGTTATTACCGAGAGAAACTCAAGGTTTGACTCATGGCGAGTAAACTTGATGAACTTAATACTTCTAAGTGATTGAAGATATCCCGGGAAGACAAATGTCATTACCGCAGAGAAACTCAAGGTTTAACTCATGGCGTTTAGTGTTTATTCCAACTATGTAGGGGAAGAGAGGTTAGAAAGTTTACGAAGATTAAAGAGGTACACAAGTGTGTGGTGATTTCGATGGTATCGCAATGATCGGGGAGAGATTGTGTACATTGGGGATGCTCAATTGTTTCACTTGAGTGCTTGATCGGTGATTCGAGAGATATAATCACTTATTCGGAGTTGACATCCGAGATTGTCATCCAGAGATAATCGATGACTTGGCTACTTCTTCAATGTTATCGATTATTCATTCCTTGTGTATTGGTATACTTGGATACTTGAGCTTCATACACGATCATCGGGGAAGAAAAATGTGAACATGGGAGGTGTTTTCATTCCCTCATGATGTGTATTCGGAGAGCTCTTGGGTATTGGTGTACCGGGTTCTTGAGCTTCATACACGATCATCGGGGAAGAAAAATGTGAACATGGGAGGTGTTTTCATTCCCTCATGATGTGTATTCGGGAGAGTTCTTGAGCATTATACAAAGAGGTGGCGCATCAATTCAACTACTTGGGGAATTGTTCTCTTGACACCTTTTGGAATGGATCGCTTGAGACTTGATGGAAAAGGAAATTTGAGAAGATTATTTAAATGTGGGATGATACGTTCTTTGTTGTTCTATTGGATGATATAACCTCGAGCGAAGAATCACGGTGATTATTCTTAAAAGGAGCAGCGGGATCGATGATAATGGTGTGCTTCTTTGTGCACAGCTAATGGAAGCTTGAAAGAAAGCTTTGAATCTACTCACTAAAGGATTTTCGGTTTGGGGAAGGCGCCAAAGTCTCACTTTCGGATGGTTCAATTTCTTTCAATTCAAGAGCCTTGGAAGCTTTGGTGGTGAATGTTTAAGAGATGATGACTTCTATCTTCTACAAGCGGGGTTGTTCGATATCCTTATCTCGGTACTCGTATCATCATCTTCTTAAACTATATCATCTACTCTATCTTTGTATATATTTATCGAAAAACAAAATACAAAATATAAAACCAACAAAAGAAAATAGAAAAATATAAAACCTTCAAAACCCATAAAAATCGGAAAATTTGAAAATACCAAAATATGTTTTCTCAAGACATGTCTTACGGTATCGATAACATCTACGGTCTTAGAAATGTCATTCAATAATGGTACGGGACCATAGATGAAGTTCGGCGAGGAGGTGTAAATATTCTTTTCAAAACATGTCTCAAAATATGGGCTTGCGTTACTTTGATAACCCGTGTAACCCGTGCTTAAACCATGGTTTGCTATTATTTGAGATAGCAACCGCTCTTCAAGAAAGGAAAGTCTTGCGCTAAACCAATTTTCAAATATTTCGTGCACTTATCCTAAAACAATTTAAGGAAAGTATGTCAAAGGGCTATTGTTCCTACACAAATGTTTTCCGTCTAAAATTCTTGAGAAAAATATTTGTTGTTTTCAAAATGGTGGGAAATGAGTTGCTTGAAAATCAATCGGTTCGAGAGTTTTATAAAATTGAAAACTCAATCAATGACTTGAGCTTTTAAACTTTTCAGAAAAATGAGTCATTGATTGAGGGGATAATGTTTTCAAATCTATATCATCTAACGGGCTTTCTTAATTATCCTATATGCTTAATTAAAAAATGATGTTAACCTCGTTGAAGGACTAGGTGCCTAGGATATGATTGTTAGGATTAGATGATTAGAGTTTGATGAACACATTATTCCCATGCCTTTATATGATCGATTGATATGTTGCATTGACTTTTATTAGTCGATTGTTGTTTGGGTGATGTCGACCACCATATATCGTATGTGTGTTCACTAACGTATGCGGTATATTGGTATATAAGAATGTTCCCGATCCGGATCCCACAAATGAAGATGATTGGATGCCGAAAGGAAAGGGTAACTATATCTTGGGTTGACAAATGAAGAAAGCGGAGCTTAATTGGACTTCTATGGAGAGTTGGCATGGAAAAATGCAAGCGTAAGAGGTCTCCTTGCATCGTGAGATGGTTTTCTTCTAAGTGATTGAAGAAAGCAAAGCTTAATTTGACCTCGGTTGGCATTAAAATGCAACGTAAGAAGTCTCACTTGCATCTGTGACGGTTTTCTTCAAGCCCTACAACAACAACAACAAAAGCGACTTCTCAACCACCTAACGTATCTTGTGCGGGAAAATAGTGAATGATACCATTTTTAAACAATTTTTGAAAATATTGTTTTGAAAATGGAAAAATATTGTTTTGAAAATAAATTGGACTTAATTTTGAAAATCACGGACTTCTTTTATCAAAACCTATGTCACTCAATTATCGACTTGGTCATCGATTGAGGGAGAGTGATTTAAAATAAAATATTTTCATACGATATTTCTTCATAAAAGTTCCGGTTTGTACAAAAAATGTGGTGATCTAAAGATTTAATGTTATGTCATGGTATGATTTTCTTTAAAACTCAAAGATCATCAAAATGAAATTTTTACATTCTTGTTTGATTGTGAAATTGTTTTATTTTACTTAAAGATCTCTTAAAACAATCATACCTGACACTAACAATCTTTAATGTCTTAAAATGGTCCTTATCTGTCATTTTCAAAATCAAATCTTGCCACGTCTTTCCCCAAAATTTTCTAAATGATTTAAATCTTTTGGGATCACAAATCTCAAATGGTTTGAAATTTTTGATCGGGGGAGAGATCGTGATTTAAATCTCAAATCTGTTTTAATGGAATTGGTTTTAGTCCTTCAAAGGCACTCCTGCCTCCATGTGCCAAACGATTTCAATATACATAATGCACATGTTGAGGGGGAGCATTTATCCAAAAACAAGATGAGCTTTTAAATCAGGCACATTTTCTCCCATGTTTTCTAAACCTTATTAAATCACTTGAGATCCAAAATCTCAAAGGGTTTGATATTTTGATCGGGGAGAATTTGTGATTTAATAATGAAATTTGATAAAGGTGATCATTTTTTTGATTCAATTGTGCGTTGCTCTCTCATATGTGCTAAGCGCTTTCGAATCTCGAAGCACATATTGAGGGGGAGCATTTCAAAAGAAAATAAACTATCGAGGTACAAATGCTTTTATGTTTTAACATAAAGTACCTTGATTGAGTTTTCAAATGGTTTTCTTAATGGTTTTTGTGATCGTGGATGTGCTTCAAAGAACTCTTTCCTCTATGTGATAAAATGATTTCAAATATCCTATGCACATATTGAGGGAGAATTTCAAAAGAAAATCAAATGGCTTTTCCATGGAAATTGTGATCAAAGAAATTATTTCAAAGAACTCTTGCCTCCATGTGCTAAACAATTTCAAAATCATATGCACATGTTGAGGGAGCATTTCTAAATGATCAAAAACAATTAAGGTACAAAATGCTTTGATTTTATATCACAAGTACCTTGATTGGTTTTCCAAATGATTTTCAATTGGTTTCGAGAAAGAATGAACAATACCAAAAGACCGACCAATTTACTTTATGCATGGAGTTATAAGGATGGTTAGGTTAGGTATTAGTTCCACGATCCCTTGAGCCGGAGGGATCTACCGAGGACAATCCACTAGATAGTGTAGAGTCCTTAGGTATGATGAAAAAAGGAGAAAAGTGAGATATGGGAAGAGTGCGGATGAGATAGAGCTAATCTTGGAATAAACCCAACAAGGTTCTAGTTATGAAGTCTCGGTAAGCCTTGAAGGGTTGAAGAATGAAAAGAAATGAATGTGAAAAGGGTGAAAAGAAATAGCCTCAATAATTCAACCTTAGGGCGAAACCGGGTTCAATACATATGCTCTTGGTGGTTACTAAGGTAACACCGGTATTGAAGACAAGGCGTCATGGACCCGGTGGCCTTGCACTAAACTTCCCAAACCACTCAAGTTCCTCTTAAAAGGACTTGTTTCATTCTCACGGGAACCGACATTATCTATCGACTTTCTCTTAGAGATTGTTGATATTGAAGAAGGAGACCCTCTCCTAGTCTCGGCATAGGAACCAAATGTGCACAATTGAGTCTAGAGCCAAGAGATCATCCACAATATCTCATTAGGACACTAAATTAATGAAGACTTCTTTGTTTCACACAATGTGGAAAGTAAGAATATATTAAGAGTCCTACGCATTATCCTTGTGGTATTGCGAACATCCGAGTGATATGTAAAAATATTCACGATGAAGATGGAAATCCTTCTAGAGCCAACATCAAACAAGCTCTTGGTGGGTGACATGTGAGATCTTTTCTAAAGATCAAGCTTGTGACAAGCTGGATAGAAACGATGGGTGATTCACTCTTGAATCAACCTTGGTCGAGATTGGAATTGCGAATACTTTTGGAAAAACCGTTCGATGTGCAAACCTTCTTTTCTCTAGCACGTCGAATGTGTATTCATTTTCAAACACAAAAAGTATCTCTGATTGAAAAATACTTTTGGAAAAACCATTCGATGTGTAAATCTCTTCTTTTCTCTAGCACATCGAATGTGTACTCATTTTCTAAATACAAAAAGTATTTTGATTGAAAATTGATCTTTCTCATAAAACCTTCGTCGTATTGCAAAACTCTTTCTTCAAGCAATACGCGATTGTTTTCAAATCAATTTTCATCAATCGGTGAATCTCAATTATTTGGTTCACTCACTCCGTGTTGTCTTCTTTGAGGCGTTCGGTTTGAGAACGGCTAGAACATTGCGAAACCCTGTCAAGGAGATTCTTAGGAATCCTACGATCACGAGCGGTACTTGTCTTGATCAGCGGGAATCGTGGGCGTGTACCTCAATTCAACAAAAGTGATCAAAGACACTTTCGTGTGTTTTATTGCTAGCTGTTGTTTGCGGTACATTTGGACGGTTGCGGTGATCGAATTGAGAGTCAATCCAAAGCCGCATGCTCACGGCATCCACACTTAATTGAAGAAATCATGGTGGTGCATATCTACATAACACGGTTACGATATTTTTATACTATGCTTACGCTTCTGTTCTTGCAAATATCATGAACCGATAAAGCTTCCGCTACTCGATGGAAAGATGTCATGATCCAAAAGTGTGAGCATGTCGGTCCAAAAGTCACAACATCACATGAAGGCAACACAACTATGGATGATCCGAGAGATTTATTGTGGTGATGATCTCAAAAGCTCAAAGATCATCAAAGATGTGGATCGGTTCAAAGACCTCCACCGAAAGTACAAAATAATCGGACTTTGAAGAATCGCTACAAAAGCACAAAGAATGCGACATTGAAGAATTGAAGTCTGAGCTCGAGAACTAAAGACAAAGATAGAATGCTAGGATGCAAAATGTATTTCATGGGGTGACCTCCTTAGGGAGATTGTTAGGAATTAGAAAATTCCATGTTAAAGTGTCGGTCACCCCAATTATGGTCTAGCATATGTTAGCTCGTAGACATGTCGTTATTTACGTTATTTAGTAGTTTATTAGTTAGTTAGTAGCGTAGATTAGTTTAGTGTAACACCGTGGAGGAAGGACGGGTCTTTACCCATCTGTATACACGATCCACGGGCCGTAGGGAGGTCGTTTAGTTTGTAACCTATAAATACCCTCTACCTTCCAAGGTAGGGTTGGAAGTTCTAATCTAATATTCTATACTTTTGTTTATCTCTCTAGAATTCCTCTCTACTCTCTTCATCTCTCTAACCATGGCATTCATATACTATCATCATCCTAGACCACCCGAATCATCAAACAACATAATATTCAATCATCTAGAAATGCATCTCATAAAACAACATAATATGTCACGATCCTCCATATCATTATTTACTTAATAAGAAGTTGCTCAAAAGAAAAAGTTGCAAACGAAGTTGCCAAAAGAAGAAGTATCAATGTTTTACTTAATTTTGGAATACAAGTGAAGAGTGATAAATAACATTGGCTTTTCTTATAAAGTAATAAACATGAGATTGGCACTACTTGAACGGTTATCAAGTTAACCTTTCGATGTTATTCACGTATATGTGATACTTACTAGCCGCTCATTTGTAACTATTCCAAAAAAAAGTCAAATTTGAGAATTTATTAGTACCGGAGAATTTAGTAACCGTTTGAAAAAAAAAGTCACATTTGATAATTTATTAGCTCCTCATTTGTGGTATCACTCGATAACCCGAATCACCCGACCCGACATAAACTATCTGAACAGTTGGACAACCTTTATCAAAACAAAATACATCCAAGGTCATAATAATGAAAAGAAAAGCAAACACAAAGAAAACCAGTAATAACTTGAACACGTTAAAAAGAGATGTTGAATTTATAAAGCAAGATTTTAAAAACATGTCTTTACATGCTGAGGCATATATTATACATACTTCTCCCGTTCTGTATATACTAAGTTGCCAACTATTGAGATTTTGCATTTCTGCTCCTCCTCAAAGCACTCCAAACCACATAATCACCATCTCTGTCCAACATTAAAGTAACAACCAAAATCATAAAAAGCACAAAATATCCGTAAAATGCTTAATAACCGAAAGCTTCTAGATCTCAACAGATCTGGAAAAAAAATATACATACACCAAAAAAAACACATGATATAGGATAGTTGTCGAGTACGATGACAACGGTTGCCGGATATGCTTATACACTCAACCTGATAATGAAACCAAACAACATATGTGACATGAACCAATATCGAAGCTTAAAAACATAGCACAAAGTTAGGAATGGGAACTATACAAGATAACTTACAGTAGCTTCTTGGAAACGTAAGAAAGAGACCGGCCCAAAGAATATTGTAAACTGATATATGGCAAATGAGAGATAATAAATGGATCTGTGCAAGTGGGTTATATCACGCAAGCCAGTGTCATTGAAAGAAGAAAAAGTGGGATGTCTAACAGTAGGCAACTATTTTCTTCCACGTCTCATTTTTAAGATATCTCACTTATTATATCTACCTACGTGTCATTTTTTAGATAGCATGCGTGTCATTTTCTAGATAGCCTACAGTAAAAAAAAAGCTCTCTACGTGTCATTTTCTAGATAGTCTACCTATTTTCCAAAAATTTGATATTCGCAGTTAGTAAACAAGAGGCAAAACTACAAGCCACTACAGTAAGAACCGGGAGCGTAAGTGATGAGTCGCAATTTATAAGGCTTTACAATCCTTTGGGGTTAGGGGAACCAATAACAAACCAGGTGCTGCCTTTGCTGAAATCATAACAATAAAAGTAGTAATTAAATACAAATCACACACTAATTGAAATACAAATTATAATGCTACACCAAAAACAAGTAGTAGTTCTAGTAGTACTGTAATGACTAACTATTTGGTAGTAATATTATTAGTAACAAGGATTGCTCGAAACACAAGCGCTGCGGCGGGGACAAATCAAACTCAAATTATATATTAAACGCGACACTCACCTTTTACTTCAAAAGCAGGATATGGACCAACATGCTGCTGATCTTGTCTGCATAAGACTTTTGTCCAAACAACTATAATCTGAAAGCACTTGTATTTAAAACTGATATGTTGGAATATAGCCTTTGAAACTGATATCAATATGGAGCAATATAATTTTCCAATTTAAAACTGATATGTTGGAATACTAAGTTTAGTTACCAACTTATTTGAAAGCACTTATATTTTATTCTTACAACGAACCCCAAACACCCCCTATGTTAGCTTATTTCAAAGTACTTAGCTTCGTATCATGAATCTCAAACTACTTACGATTTTGACAGCATGATTTAAGCTAGATTTTCTTCCCCACAATCAAGCACGTAAGCGTAGTCATAACATTTATGAATAGCGTGAATTGAGGTGCCTATTTTCTTTGCTTTCCAGATATTTGTGCTGAATAGTCGAGAACGGTGCTAGAGTTGTGGCGTGCTAGATTCCAGTAGGTGTGGTGAGCTAAACTGACGAGGGAGGGCCTGTTTATTCTCGGGAAATGCTTCAATGTCAAGCCTCGGTGTAGTTTTTGACGTAAGCGTGTACGTTGAAGGAAGATCTTCAAATTAACCTGATAACGACGCTATAAATCATAACCACATAATAAGCTAGTTGAAAAAAAGTGCTTCGAGTGTCGGAAACATCCCACCGATCTAACATATTACATAAATTGCATGCTGATAAATTACTTGATGACATACATATAGATACATTGTATGTGTCTGTGAAATTATGAAGTATGGTAAATAAAACCATAACCTAAAATATTATTTAGCATATTCTAAAAAATATATATCACATACTTTTACCCACTATCCGGCGACTTTTTTAACATCATAAAGATGGATGCCAAATAAAATCATCATTGCCGGTGCCGCTTCAACCTTTCAATGGCATTTTTCATAAGCAAACCGGCTATGGCAAACGAAAAATTAAGTTTCTAAGAAATGAAACAATAGTATCTTAGGTTGTCAATGAACCTGTACCTGTATTTTTTTATTTATTTTTTGTCAAAGCTTCCAAGACCAAATAAGCTTAAATTACTTTAACTTTGCATTTTACGTAGTGTTTGGATAAACTTATTTAAAGATAGATTCTGATAAGGCGTTGTAAAAAACTAATCAGAGTTAAAATGTGTCCTTCGCTATTGCAGCATAATTACGGATTTATATCTTGGATTAAGACATGCCAATCCAGTACACCTGGAAAAAAATGGCTCGGATTAATGCATTATCAGAATTTCTAACACCAAAAATTATTTTTTTTTTGGTATGCAACAGTTTTGTTAATCTCATAATCAATTATAAAGCATAACAGCTCTGACCTGATAATTCTGTAGCTTGATAAGCATTCTCGGTGGATCAGGAAGCCCTCCAAACCTATTTTCAGTGGCTTCCCTTGAGATAGCTTCGTGCCGAACCTCATCAGTTAGTATTCCTGCCAATTTCGTGCCAGCAGCAACAGTTGAAGTGGTCCGTTCATTTCTACACAGCTTAAGCATAAGCACGAAATATAAGCAACCGAATTTCGTAGCCTGACCAACCACATGAACCTATGAAACCATCAAAACATGAATAATATTCTAGAAGAATCACTCGTGTATCATGAATAGGTAAACCATTTTGTGGCTTTAATGGTGGACAAAACCAAATATAAATAGAAAAATGAAAGAATGTTATTCACCTCTAGTTTCAGCTCAAATTGATCCCACATGTTTGGTCGCGTTGTGTCTCAATAAACTACCAGCACCCGTTGTTGCTGCAAGCGGCCAACATAAATCGTGGCCTAGGTTGCACGGACACGGACACCGACACGGACACGGACACGGGCGATACGGCAAAATCAAAAATATAAGACACGGACACGGCGAGGACACGGAATATATATATATATATATATATATATATATATATATATATATATATATATATATATGCATTCATGAACTTAAAATAAAAATTAATAATAACCAATCAAATTTTGCCAAGTGTCCTTTTTATTTAGAAGAACAGAAAAAATGTGTTTAAGGGTATTATAGTAATCTTAGTATTTTCCATACCTAAATAATCTCTCTCCACCTAAAATATATACTAGTACATAACATCTGCCGTCTTATTCATCTCTCCTAAACAAACAGATGTGGCTCTCTCTCATCCAAAAGTCACCCATAAGTCATCCTCTTTAATTTTGTAAAATCTGTTTCAAAGAAAAGATCAAATCATAAACCACAACTTGATCATAAAAACCATACTAAACCAAAACCCACAAACAAAAATCGCCCCTTGTGAATCCGATTGAAAAAAGCTGCACAAATCACGGTTTGATTTCAGATCCGGCGACCCGTGTCAAACCCGTGTCCAAAATCGTGTCCAACCCGTGTCCAACCTGTGTCCAGATCGAATCGCACGTGGGACACGGCACGTGCGTGTCGGACACGTGTCCGAGCCGTGTCCGAGGCGTGTCCGTGTCCGACACGTGTCCGACACTGCCACTCCGAGATTTCTGCCGTGTCCGTGCTTCCTAGTCTGTGGCCTAGTTACAGCATTGATACGAACGAATCCCGGGCCACCACCTACAAAATGGCAAATTGATCGATTCTCCACACCTCAAAAGTGACACTACCATTTGAAAATCAATTTGCATGCTCTTAATTTTAGAGAAAGAATAATACATGTGATCGAATAAACCATCTAAACTTTTATCAAGCTCACTCTCTATATGTATGATACATTATTCCTACAATAAAAAACCAAACATATCGCATTAGCATAATGATGAGTGCTTATCCACTCATCGTTTTACCCGCCTAAGACCTCAAAATGACTAAAAACACCCAAATCGATCAAAATATGTCAAAATATCCTCGAAGTGTGTTTTATGTCTTGCAGTACAAAAGGATTGAAAGCAGGAGCGGAAGCGGGCAAAATCGGTGAAATCGAGAAAAGTCTTGAAAAGCGGTCTTTGGGATGTGATTTTCACGATCGTTGATCAATTGAAGACCGGACATATTTTTAGAGTGGATTTGGGAAAACCGTCTTAAAACCTATCCGATAATCAAAATTTCCAAATTACCCTTCCCGAAACCCAAATGTCCAAATTTTGCCGTCAAACCAAAAATCTAAAAATACCATTTCACCTCAAAAAACCAATTGTTATAAAATTTCAATTTTATTAAAACCAATTTTAGTTAAAAAAAAAAAAAAAAAAAAAAAAAAAAAACCTTTTTTTATCCCGAAATAAAATTAACCTCTACCCCAACTTGACCCACAACCCTGCACTCATTTTTCCCTCCTCTTTTCTTCCATCTCGTAACACTCGACCTCCATCCCTCCTATTATTACCTAGACATCCCTACTCCCAAACCCACTCGCCCACTCTTTCCATCTTTCCCATGGATGCCAAGTTGACAATCAAGCATAAACCACCCAATGGATGGCTCGATTATGTCCAAAGGTGTACCTACTTATTGGATGGCTTAGATTGAGTTCAAGAAAGCACGGGAAAGAGTTTTGGTACATTTTGCCTCACGGAAGAAACACAAGTGCAAGGAGAAGACCCATACCTTAGTTGTAGTATAAATAGACATTGTATGCCAATGTATAAGGCAATCTAGGTTTTAACTTAAAAATTAGTTTTTACTTTTAGTTTTCCAGTTGTATTGGCTTTTTCTTATGAATGAAAGTTTTTTTTTTAGTTATAATCTGTTTTAGCATCATTCCAGCAAATAAGCACTTTTGTGCTTATTTTATTTTTACTTGTTATCAGTTAATCAACATTTAATGATGAGATTTTGGTTACTAATCAGTTTTCAACTACATCTTAAGTCCTTCTCTTTAAGGAATTAGTTCTTTTTTTTAAAGGAATCACTTCATTAAAGAGTGTTTGGTTTAAGTGGGATAAATGGGTCAAAGTGGTTTTACCCAATTTGACCAAATGAAGTCAAACTCTTTTTGAGTCTTTGAGTCTAGTATTAGAGTTGGAAAAGAATTTTACAAAGTTTCGCTAGTTTGAAGTTTAACTTTGTTTCAAAAAAAAATGAGTTTCACGGGTTTTTCGTAGCAATTAAAGTGAAGTTTTAGTTGAGTTAAAATTTGTAAAAATAAAAATCACAAGTTCACCGACTTGTTTAACTTGGGTCAAAAGGAAAAATTCAAAAAAATGGTTTACTAGGTCTGCTAATGGGTTAAAGTGGGTCATTTGGCCAATTTTCTGTTCTGTGCAGGGTACTCTTCCCAATTCCAAGTTTTGCTCAGCTTATTTATAAGCTGTAAAAATCTCTAATTAAGCCGGAAACTGGGGCAAAAGGCAGTGGGCTAGGTGGACTTCAAGTAGCCAGAAGCTCAGGTCCTAACTCTGTTAATAGCTTATTCAAAATAAGCTCTAAAGTGAGCACCTTGGCCTGTTTTGCTGAACGTCACCAGCAGCTAAGTGATATTTTTTTTGTTTCAAGTGCTTATTAGGATCATTAATTGGTTTATTTAGGATTTTTATTCCCCATTAGTATCATTAGTCTAGAATAACTTTAGTTTAGTATAGCTTATTAGTGCTTATTGTACCTTTTTAGATTAGCATATTTCCAATATTTTTTAAGTTTAGGATTCCCCTAGTTTAATTCAAAAGCCAACTGTTTTTCCCTTTATTTCAGCCTAATTGTAGCTTATTTATGCATGTCTTAGCTTATTGTAATTACCTTGTGCTTAGTCATGATTGGTTTGCTTATCTGTGGCTTATTTGGTACCTACTAAAGCTTTAAGGTGTGTTTGGTTGTTCACTGTCCAAAACAGCAGCAATAAGCTGTTCATACAGCTTATTTGTTGAGTTTTAAGAAAAAAAAGTTTTCACAAAAATTGCTTATTTCATTGTCCTTTACAAGTTCCAAAAGAAAATATTGAGAAAAAAAAAATAAGAAGCAAAAAGGCAGGAGGTGGGATTCGAACCCAGGACCTCCATTTCACGACCGACCTCACAAAGCCCTCTAAATCCATTTGCCCTTGGTACTTCTTTGGTTCTAATATTACACAGTTAATCCTTTAAGGACATTTGGCAGTTTTATTTTTAAGTTTTTCCTAGCTTATTTTCCAAAACAAGTTAGTGTTTTCTTATTTTTATTAGATCAAGCATAAATCAAAGTACTTTCTGTGAATATTTTATATTTTTCTAAAATAGGTTAGTATTTTTAATTAATTAATTAGATTAAATTAGTTTTTAATTCGTAGTAATTAATTTAAAAGTCGAAAAAATACCCGGCTTTTTCCTAAAATTATTTTTAGTCATTTAGAATGTAGGAAAATTGTTTTTGCACCGTGAGGTCTTAAAATTCAAAATTTTCACTTTTAGAGCTCGGTGCGTTACCGGTTTTAGCGTTTTATGTTTTAGCACCCTAGGGCGTAGTTTAGCATCGTTTATCATTCCTTAGGCTTAGTAGTAGCTTATTTAGTGTTTGCTTTGTTTCGTGCTTAATTTCAATTTCGTGCTTTAAATTGTAGAAAACGTAATCAAATCCAAAATCATTAAAACCAATTCAAGTTATAAATCACGAAACTCAACGAATCCTTCCATTCACACCTCGTTGGGACACGACCGGAAATCACTTTTCCGTATCACTTTATCAAACTCGTAAGATTTGGCACGTTAACCCTTTTCCTAAAAGGTTGATTTGTCGGGTTTACGATTAATTTGATATATTGATATTGTGTTTATTTCACCACACTCACAAAAGGCGAATCACATAAAGAAAATTAACATAAAACTAAAAGAAAAAATCAAAGTTACTAACATGAGGAGTTGTGGGTTCTTCAAGATCAACATTCAAATCGAAAACTACCAATGCATCTTGCCGACCATCATGGTCCCTCTCCTACCTCCCATCGCAAACACACATGTAATGATTCGCCATTTGAATAACCAATATTAAACGACCTCGAGAGTCGTGAGCACACAAAAGCAGATACAAATAACCAATCCCAAACACCCTACACTATGTTCCGGTGATTATAGCAACAACGGACTACAAAATTATCAATCGGGGTCTTCCAAAACAAAACCGGACCTAATATTTCAAGATATTTGAGAATGTCCCTAAACCAATATATAATCGGTAACAAAAGGCGCTTAGTATTACTAATACTTTGGCGATAAGTTCCGATAAACTTGGGAATTCGCGGGTTCAGGCAAGCTTTTTCAATCGCCACGTGTTGTTACTCGACGTGCCTTGTACACCTTACCAAACCCACCCGCCCTAATACTTCCGTATCCGAAAACCCATTAGTAGCCGCTTTTGATCTTCGTATGAATACCTATGCGGCGAACTCAAGCTCCCAATCTTGACCACATCTTCCCGACTCTTTGCTTTGTATCGACCCAGCATAATAACAAACACCTAACACGCATATAAAAACACAACAACACCACAAATAACACCCACTTTACCACTAGTCGACAACCCGAACTACCCTCAGGCCTCGCCAAAAAACGGCAAACCACTAGTATTTAAATCCTCGCAACACCAAGATCACTAAAACTCCACTTTAAAACCCTCGTGCCTCAACCCAGTAGTCTTAGACGCACTAAACCCAACATACATCTCACTCGACAAATACCTCCCAATCTCCACATTTCTATAACTCAACAACGGCCTACTCGACCTCCCCAACCCTGCAGCGCAATCGTCACATTAAAAATAAATTATTTTAATATAATCAATAATATATCATATATTATAAGCAAAGCAAAACAATTACTTTAAATAATAATTAAAACCCTAAATATTTGAATTAAATCCTACTTACCAAATTAAAGATATTGATTGTTGACAAAACACAAATGATTGGCGAGTGATGTAACATAAATCTTTTTATATTTTGTTTTGAATCGGACTATATCGGGAGAGTGATTTTGAATGTGTGAAAATCGAATTGTAGATTCAAGAGGAGGCTTTAATGGAGTCGTGTGTGTGTGTGTTTTATCTCAGATTGAGTATGATGTAAAATGACAAGAAGCGTTATAATAACAAGAAGCGACATTATGAAAAAGCGCTATATTAAGTATTATGTAAAATGACCAAAAACCTTTTTAAAAATACGGTTGCCCATCGACTTTTGGTTGCCCAAAAACAATATCTTACACATACGGGACACTTGTCGAATGTGGTTGAGTTATGATAATGACGGTGGTTGCCCTCGGTCTATTTTCAAATTTAAAATAAAAGTGGTCCATAAAGTGATATGCATGGTGCTGATCTATTTTGTTATTTTCCTATTAATAATAATATGATTTGTTATGTTATTATTTATTCACAATTTTAAAATGATAACTTGCTAAAAAACTACTAACTAAATATTGTTACAAATATAATGCTATGTATAGAAATATTAAATCATATTACAACCTTTAGAATTACCAATCTAATTTCAACTTTTCTCCGGCAACTTAAATGCCTAAGCATATTTATATATATTGATCTTCCTCCGTATTTAAATGATAATTTTCATCAATCATAAATCGAATGGCAGATATAAAATGTTTGTGACAGTAAAATTACCTTAAGTTTCTTATTTTCTTTTAGTTTTTTCCTCTTCCTTACATATAATATATTCAAAAAACGTATCCGTGGATCATCAGTTATATTTTTTAATAGCTCAAAAATTTTGAAAAGATATAAATATGGTTTTTAAAAGAGTAAACTGCAAAAGATGTCTCTAAACTTTCCGATTCTGAGAAATGTCCTCCAATTGTTTTTGAAATGTCCTCCAATTTGTTTTGCGAGAATGTCCCTAACGTTTCATTTTTGTGAGTTTGCCCTTGAATGCACATTCGTAGTTGCAAATTTTCTTTTTGGCTAACGCTCGTTAGTTTTGGCCGTGTGAAATGACTATTTACCGCTTACTACTGGGACATTTTTCCAAGAACATTTTTGCGGTTTACTATTCATTTTATTTTATTTTCCCACCACCACCACCACCACCACCCCTATTTATTAGGTGGTGGTGGAGGCGATGATGATGGTTGTGTGGTGAGGGTGGTGGTGATGGGAAGTCAAAATAAAATGAATAGTAAACTGCAAAAAAATGTTCTTGCAAAATATGTCCACGTAGTAAAGTAGGTAAAGAGTCATTTCACACGGCCAAAACTAACGAGCGTTAGCCAAAAACGAGAACTTGCAGCTACAGTAACGGTTCAAGGGAAAAACCCGCAAAAAAATGAAACGTTAGGGACATTTCTCGCAAAAAAAACATTTGGAGGACATTTCTCGCAAAAATTGGAAAGTTTAGTGACATTTTTTGCAGTTTAATCTTTTTAAAACATTCTATAACTTGCATATTATACTTAGAAACGATTCTGATGGTCCGAATTTCTCTTTGTTATACTTCTGATTGAGTAATGTTATGAAAAAGAACAGATAACGCAATTCAAATATAGAAAAGATATCGGTGAGGATAACAATCGTTTTAAAACCTTCTAGAACATGCCTCTCATATTTGGAAACGCGTCTCTGATAGGCCCAAGAGTTCCACGACACCAAAGTTTCAGAAAACGCACCCGGTTTCTCAACAGTGTTTTTATTCGCGTTTTCGACACGTCTATGTTTGGGGAGCCTTTTAGAAACACTTAAAACGGCCCGACTTTTTCTCAATAGATATCAATGTTGAAGACTTAAATTGGTAGTTTATGATATACAAATTATTATATTTTTGATACATTAAACGTAACGTTTATAATATACATACTACAAATAATAGTTGTTTCTTACAAAATACGTTTGTGACACAACCATAGAAGATGTTTCTCATACATAATCTGAATGGTTATATCCATCATTATCATCAAATCTCTAATACTTTTCTTTTTTGTCAACACATTCTACTCCAGTAATTAAACCCAATACACCTTGTTCACAACCATAATCATCTTTAAATAACTTACATAAATCAGTTGGATTATGATCCAATGAATTGCTCGTCTGTAATCAATAACAAAAACATAATTGATCAACTAACAATCATTAATACAAAATCAAGCAAAGCAATTAGCACTAATCAATTATAGAAATCAAAGAAAGGTTAATGCTACCAAAATAAACAAAAATATATCAACATACCTTATGGGATTAGACAAATCAAAAGGGCAATCTTGTCCACCAAGGCAATATTGTCCATCTCGATGGAACATGAAAAACTTGAAAATTTGAGTAAATCAAAATCGGTTTAACACCGGTTTGTACAACCATCGATTTTATTTTTTATTTATTTATTTATTTATTTATTTATTAATTTTTTACAATGTCTTTTCTAATAACCATATGTCGATTTGCATTATAGAAATGGATTGATTCAATAATAGATGGTACCAGATATTTAAATAAAAGTATATTTTTGTTAGTGGAAGAGAACTAAATGACTGACTCAAGTTGTTGCTATTAACTTGAAATTGATGACAATTTATAAATGATTTGTAACTTATTGGAAAGCCATCATTAGAATTGGAAATTATACAAAGTTACATAGTAAATGTTACATTAATTTGAATGTAAATATTTTTAACCTAAAACTAATCTAACAAATGTACTCAATGCATTTATCTTATATATTTTCTTATTTTATTCGTTTAATCTTATTTATGTTCATTATTAAACCAAAACTAATTTAACAAAAATTAAACTCAAAGCCCCGTCCGTGCACGGGTCTAAAACTAGTTTATTACACTGACAAGATATTTATAATCATTTTACCTATTAAATAATGGATAATCCGGTTTCCCATATACACTAGAAAAAACACTTTATTCATTAATAGCTTATTGTCCGTTTTCAAACACGTAAGGCTTCTCATAGTCGAGGGTCACCCAAGGTCGGTCGATCGATTATTGAGTCGGTCGACCGATTATTGGTCGGTCATCCCATCGTGGCTAAATGAGAATATCGGCCGATCATCCCCGATTTGGAGAAATCGGTCTAAATTACGATGATTGTAAACACAAACAAAATCAAAACTTGGACCGTTTGCTAATAATAATAAAAAGAAAATAATTTGGTTATCGTATAATGATTTAATCGTGTCGATTATCAAAGAGAGCGCGATGTACGCGTGGCCAGCCTAATCTATTGTAAATAAGCAATCACGCGCACCTTTTAATATTAACAAAAAGTAGGCACCGGACAACGACAATATTATTATTCCTATGCAGATGTACACGTACACATACACTAGCAGCATCTATTGTCCCCTGTCTAACTTCGAAGGCTTTCATATCTTAAACTGAATCATTTTGACCTTCCTTTGTTTCAGGTGATCATCATTTCTGTAAGCGTTTTCTGTTGATTCATTTTTTGTTTGTATTCGTAACTAGCTAGCTAGACAGTTTTCATTATTTTTTAAACTTTTAGTGCTAGTATGAAAACGACATTCATTTTGAACCCGTATGTTACTTTTCAACTAAAATTATTTTTTGAGTTACTATAGTATTAAATTTCATTCCTATGACATATGTTTTTCTAAAAATGTATGCATATAATTGACTGGGCAGAAGGGTTGCTTGATTTTATCTCATCATGGCTGCTGCCTTTGGAATTCAGGTAAGGCCTAACTTTTTTTTTTTTTTTTTTTTTTTTTTTGTACAATTAATTTTGTTATAAGTTAGTTTAATTTGTGCTTTCTGATTGTAATATGCAGTGCTCAGTCGCTGCCCCTCTTAACGGCAACGACACCTCACTTCACAAATCAATTTTTAAGGTTTGTTCTTACACTTATTGCAGGGCATATTTTCTTTTAGCCAAACGTCTGTTCAATCTTGTATCTAATACATGAGGTCTTGTAAACCGATGTTTTGCATACTTGCCTTGAATGTAAATCGTAGGTAGTATGTTAGTCTTTCGTGTTAGCCTGTGTTTGATCAAGATGATCTCACTGTTTATGGCATGCCAAAATGCAATCAGTTTATTGGTTGGTCACTTAGTAGCTCATGAGATTTGCCAATGAGATGGAAATTAGTCATATGATAGAACAATTACATGTGCTAGGACTTTCCTAGTTTTCCCGTTATGGATGTGTTTCTGGCATGTAATGATGCCATCCATGGAGTTTGATATTGGCGTCATTGATTTTGTCATGATATGTTTAGATAGTTAGGCTCATATTTTATTTAGGGCCTGGACACAAATTCGAGAATCTACACAATAGTTATGTAAATGTAATATTCAAAGACTAATATATTATGTATATAGTACTTTATAGTGATAAAACGTTACGCCTCATCCCAGATCCTGTGGTTGCTGGAAAACATGAAGTAGAACCCATGATGCAGTTTACCAAGTAGACCCCAAGGTATACAGTTTGAACAATATATTCAGTAATTGACAAAAATGGCATTCATATACAAACAAAAATGAGTTTCCTGTATAATTCACATATATTTCAGTATTTGTCATACCTTGGTTAGACCGCGTACATCTAGGTCGCGTACATATGAGTCAAAGACTCGCCCTCCTTGGGTAACATAAACAAGGAAAACCTGTCCCGGTTACATTTTTTTCAATATCTGTCAGTTGTCACATTTTTTCTTCAAATTCACCTTTAGAGCCCACACTTGCCAGATGACAATTTTAATAAAGAAAACCCATTAACAGCAAAATCCCTTATGTGGCATTTCAAAAAAATCAGTGATCAGACCCGGCACAAAATATTCAAGTAGGGAAGAAGGAAAATGACTATCACTGGCATACATTTTTTGGTAGACACTTTAAGGCATATAAGGGGTCTGCGTGGATAGTTTCAAAGATATTGGAGACTAACTGTAGAGAACTACACGGGTCTTGGTAATATGTCATGCAAATTCAGAACTTTGCTGTTATTCATCACTCAACTGAGTGATGTATGCAAAAATACATTAGGTGCTGGTGGATATCGACAAGCAGGAATGTCTAATTGGTAAAATTACAATTAAAAGGGAGTTTTTATGTTTCATCATCGATTGATTTTCTTACTAAAAGGACAGCTTTCGAATTTGTTATTTGTCAGAATGTGAGGCTGGTACTTTGTCATTTAATTCACTTTTTAACGTAGTTCAGCAAAACATGGTTATGTTAAATCATCTCCGTATAACTTGGTTAGCTTATTTATACTGTGATGTGATCGTCGTTTGTCAGTTATCTACCGGCGTGTCACCAGTGAATTCTTATGAATAGACTAATATTCGATAACCTGTAAAGAAATTAACCTTTTTTTGCTGATATCATGTGTATCCATTGAAAAAGCTGCATCTGATATTGTTGCAGACCCAGAAGATTTACTTTTCTTCTGATAAACCATGGACATCTTTATCATCTTTGGAGCTAAAAATGAGGAATACACGATCAAGATATCAATCCATAGTTTCGATGTCAACCCCACAAGCAGTGAGTGGTTCTAAGGTTTCAGTTTCCCCTTTACAACTTGAAGACGCAAAAGAACCTCCTTTGAACACATACAAGCCCAAGGAACCATACACGGCAACCATCGTCTCTGTCGAAAGAATTGTAGGCCCAAAAGCTCCTGGAGAGACTTGTCATATTGTGATTGATCATGGTGGTAATGTTCCTTATTGGGAAGGTCAAAGTTATGGTGTAATTCCCCCTGTAAGTCTAACCTTTCTAAATATCACACAAACTCTATTTTGTTTACTTCAGTTCTTTATAAGACATGATTTAGGGACATTCATTTTGTGTTGGTTTTCTGATAACAGGGTGAGAACCCCAAGAAACCTGGGGCTCCTCATAATGTCCGTCTTTATTCCATTGCATCAACAAGGTATGGTGATTCTTTTGATGGAAAGACAGCTAGTTTGTGTGTTAGACGTGCTGTCTATTATGATCCCGAGACAGGTAAAGAAGATCCTTCTAAGAATGGTGTGTGCAGCAACTTCCTTTGCAACTCAAAGCCCGGAGACGAAGTTAAAATAACAGGTATATTTTCTTCTAATTCTGTAACATACATATATTCATTTAAAGAGGGTCTAGTATAATGCAATTACTTTGGCAGGTCCATCTGGAAAGATCATGCTTTTACCTGAAGATGACCCAAACGCAACCCATATCATGATTGCTACTGGTACAGGAATAGCTCCGTACAGGGGGTATCTCAGGCGCATGTTCATGGAATCTGTACCTAAATACAAGTTCAATGGTCTAGCCTGGCTATTCCTCGGGGTAGCCAACAGTGACAGTCTCCTTTACGACAGTGAATTCAGCAAGTATCTTGAAGATTACCCTGGTAACTTCAGATATGACCGAGCTCTTAGCCGAGAGCAAAAGAACAAGACAGGAGGGAAGATGTATGTTCAGGATAAAATTGAAGAATACAGCGATGAGGTATTCAAACTGTTGGATGAAGGAGCTCACATTTATTTCTGTGGACTTAAAGGGATGATGCCTGGGATCCAAGATACGCTTAAAAGGGTTGCGGAGGGAAGAGGTGAGAGCTGGGAAGCTAAACTTTCCCAACTAAAGAAGAACAAGCAGTGGCATGTTGAAGTCTACTGATCACCGATGTGGTCCATGAGTATTTGCATTGCTACCATTAATGTTACATCCTTAAAGGTGATATTATTGGTGGTTATATATCTGCTTTAAGATTGATACAGTGTCTCCGTCTCTTTTTTGTATGGCAAATTAAAGAATTTGAAGTGTGTGTAAAATTATTTTACAAGGTTTGATATGCATGTCCCTTGAAACATTCCTGGTTCATATGTTGTCTGTTCGCTGCAAGTTTGCTATGTTTTTGTTTTGCTACGGTTTTGTTTTGGATTGTCACAATATTTGCCAAAAGAATATATGTTTTCGAAAGTATTTCAAAATAACATATAAGGTTTCGTGAGTGTTACTCATTCTTCCTACTGTATATAAATTCAAGGTTGCTGCATCGGACCCACTCATGGCTGTAGCATGTACACTCCATATAGTTTGTTATTGTATGCCCACACAAAACCTTTTACTTGCAACATGTTCACAAATTACGTGCTTTCGAAGTACCTAACGATCTTTCACCCTTAGAGCTTGGAAAACGGTTAGGAATCTATCTAAAAATGAGGTCTAAAGTTCAAAGCCATAAGCTGCAACTCCTTTGGGCCACCTACTTTTATAATACAATCTAGAACCGTGAAAGGCTAGTGATTTATAGATATTGCGGTATGATTTTTGGCCCAAGGTTTACCAATCAAGTAACCAAATATGGCTTGAGTATATGATATAGGATGTATCATTATCGTTCCCTAAAGGAAAAATTGCATAAAGGTATCAAAGTACATACTGATTTCTAATAAAAGTATCATAAAAAGGAAAATGTTAGGGGTGAGCATGGGGCGATTTGAGGGGTTTTTGGTACGAACCAAAAACTATGGTTTCTGAAAATTGTAAATCGTTTGGTTTCAGTTTTCATTAAATCTGTTCGGTTTTGGTTTCGGTTTCTTTTTCGGTTTTTTAGCCTTTGGGTTTACCAATAAATAATGTATTTAGTTATGAACCATCATAACTCTTAACATATTTTGTCATCCTTTCGATTTCAGTCAATATGAAAATAATAGCTAATA
Source organism: Chrysanthemum lavandulifolium (assembly GCA_022545495.1). Lineage (NCBI taxonomy): Eukaryota > Viridiplantae > Streptophyta > Magnoliopsida > Asterales > Asteraceae > Chrysanthemum > Chrysanthemum lavandulifolium. The sequence goes on along the minus strand of CM040246.1, from coordinate 199,018,969 downwards.
AGTTACTCATCAGCCATAGAAATTATGTTTTCCAACAACATTAGTCCAACGAGATTAACAGTAGCATGATATCTAATACCGTAATCGCAAGCTATGAAATAAAGTACCATACAACAATATAAAAATATATAGAAATATGAAATGCATGTCTTAGCATTATTTATTTAGCAAAAGTCCAAAAGATATACCGAATCTTTCGTTGAAATAATTAAGCAGATAAGATTAGCTTAAATCTTTTGTAGGTTCTTCTTTAAATAAAAAATGGCTGGCGGTTTTTCATTTGGTTCGGCTTTTTTTCAACCTTTTCAGTTTTTTGAGTTCGATTCAGTTTTTCTGGTTTTTATGCTTACCTCTAAATATGTATCAGATTTTCATTTTTTATGCACCAACGATAACATTTACTTTTTAGGACATCCAATATGTTAGTTTCATCAAAAGGTCTAAGCGTGTGTTTCTTTTTTTCCTTAGCTAAGGGATTGGGTTCACAAATCCATTTTATATTATTTTTTTTCCAAGTGGGACCCATTATTTCTCTTAGTTGGTTTATATCCCCGAGGCAAAAAATATTAACCCTTCCTCATTAAGTGGCTCATATAGATATACGACCCACATGATCCCTTGGCTAAGAAAAAAAATAAACACCGGCTAAAACCTATATAAAGATTTATTTTCATTGTATGATACTTTTATTAGAAATTAGTATGTACTTTGATACCTTTATGCAATTTCTAATAAAAGTATCATTAAGAGAGAGATCTTCTCAAGTTATTTATAATTTGATTGATCAAGTTGCAATTATCAACCATTAGATCAAATCCAATGACTCAAATAATCTCATGCTCTTTTAATTTGAGTCATTAAATTTAATTCAATGACTAATAATTGACTGACTTGATCACTCTCTTCCTAGGGATGGCAACGGGTCGGGTTTGGGTCGGGTTTTAGTGAACCCGTACCCGTACCCATTTATGATATCCATACCCAAACCCGCCCCAAAACCCAATGGGTACCCGGTTAGTATTATCCATCGGGTTATCGGTTTTCTCTGCGGGTATCGGTTATCCCCAATTGACTCTTCACTGGACAAAGTTTTTATAACATAAAGAAAACGACTTCAATATCATGTCATACAATTTAACATTTCGAACCAACATGATAATAATTCCAAGTCTCAAAAAAGTACAAAATCTAAATGTCTTAGATCATAAAGATCTTAATTCTTAAGTAATGCATTACAAAATCTAACTAACATGTTGTAATTTTCATCCACCATTTCCCACCAATAATCACTCGAGTTCGCTCATCTCTCAAAAGTCAAGCCATTTTTTCGCTTGTCACCAAGTTCCTACAATATATTATAAAAACACCAATCAAACTAATAATAGTAGCTATCGATACATAACGTATGAATGCTATACTTGCAAATTGAAAATTGTAAACATAATAGAGTATATATTTACCCGATCACCGCTCGTCGTTGTCATATTCGATAGTTTTATCATATGCTTGAACTCTTTTGAACAAGTTTCGATATATGTATGTATAACAAAAAGTGCATTCAACAAGTTAGTTTCGATATATGTATGTTACTATGTATAAAAAAGTAATTAATATAAATCTTTAAGACTAATTGGTTACCTTGTATCTCATTCACTAACCAACTTTGAGAACACATTAAAGCTTCTATGTATTTGGTTTAAGGCGGTGCGATGAGAGTAATCAATCTACCACTTGTACTAAAACAAGACTCTGAAGCAACAGTTGAAATAGGAATTGCTAATATATCTCTAGCTATTGTTTGGAGTGTTGGGTACTTCAAACCATTTGTTTTCCACCACGCTAGTATATCTAATTTCATGTTTGGGCTGCAAACTCTCTCTTTAAGGTAATGATCAAGCTCGGTTGTATCTTCTTCTGATGCGATGCCTAAAACATGTCAAATGATAGATATGTGACTCAAGTCACTCAACAAAGTTAATTACACTCATACACGAACATGTAAAATACAATTAAGAATTATACCTGAAATGTCATCTTCCTCGATAAACTTGGAATAGCCAGAAAAAAATCCACCGTAGTAATAGCGATTCTACTTGCATTTTTCTCCAGAATCCTAAAATAGATAAATGTTATAAATGATGCTACTAAGTTGATATCTCAATTAGTTCTAAATGATAAATAAGATATACCTCATTGTCTTTTGTTTTTGAAGTCATAGATCTTTAATATGTCACTCTTAACGTATTTCGACATGGAACCGTGAAAAGAGGTGAAGACCCCGCACAAACTTCCGAAACCCATGATGCTCAACCATGACAAGTGGATACTCATGCACAATTATCATTTCAAGAAGATCTTCTTGAAGTCTTCTCATTAAAACTATAGCAAGAAAGATTTGATGACCCACCTAGTGTTTTCTCGACCCATTGACAAAATTTGTTCATGATATCATTAGTTTTTCGCCTCTTACACCTATTGGTGTAGTGCTCACGTAAATGAGTTGTCCCACCGATCGCTTCCCGCTAACTTAAAGCAATACTTGCACCGCTTCACTTCACCATTTATAGTTTTCCTATCAAAGTGATTCCATACATCCAAGTAAGTCTCCTCTTATTCCCATTAACGCTTGTTGCTTCCTCTTGAAAGGGTTGTTCTGTGACTCGTATCCTCGAGACTCATTCATGCTTTGAGTTTGATTAGCATCCACTTGGGTTGATGTGTTAGTATCATCACCTTGACGTATTTCTCTATCCATATCCATGATCCTAAACAAAAATTTGAAGAACCTTAGTATACATGATACATCTAGTTTTCTAACAGTAAGCCTTTAAAACTCTAGCAGTAGTCATATAGCAAGAATTGAAAGATACAATCTAGTTGGCCAAATCACAGTATCAAAATATCAAATATATCAAAGTATCAAAATATCAAATATATCAAAATATCAAGTATACAATTAAAGATATTTCATATAGCAAGAATTGAAAGATACAATCTAGTTGACCAAGATGCTGCTCCATCAAAGTATCAAAATATCAAATATAAAATTAATAGGCCAAATCACATATGCATCGTACATACATCAAAATATCAAGTATACAATTAAAGATACAATTAAAGATACAATTAAAAGATACAATTAAAGATACAATTAAAAAATAGGAAAAGAAGTGGTGAAGAACCTGTGAAGTGTGAACCTAAACTTTGAAGATGAAAGTGTGATAATTGAACAGTCAGTGAGTGTGTGTGAGAAACTGAGAATTGTAGCTTCAGGCATGATTATTGTATAGTTTAAAGATGAAAGAATTAATGTGTGTGAGAATTGAAGAGTCAAGCACTCAAGCGTGAGTATTGATATAATTGTTTGTAATTTCCAAGAGCCCAAATTTATTACAGTCGCCTTTATATAAAATAGGAAAAACGGTAGAACTTGGTATACGGGTATGGCATGGGCACGGTAATGCAGATCTGGTACAGGCGGGTATTATTAGAACCCGTACCCGGAAAAAATTGAATATTTCTACCCAAACCCGTATCCAAACCCGCGAACCCGCCCCCGAACCCGACCCAACCGGTTCGGGTTTCGGTTTTCCCCGTCGGTTTCGGGTGCTTTTGCCATCCCTAGACTCTTCCCAAGTATCATACAAGAAAATTGCATAATTGGATACTTTCTCAAAAAGTTATATAACATATTTTTCAAAAGTTAACCTTTTATACTATTTTATTTATTATTATTTTTTTAATATTTTTTGGGTAAATAATTTTTTTATTATTATTATTAGAAAAATGCTAACAAAAGCCTTTAAGGTGGTTGTTAACAACCAAATCTCCACAAAAGATGTTGAGTGTATTGTATTTGTATTTGAGATATTTTAGCAAATTGTTAATGATTTTGAATGATCTTATTTGAACATTGTGTAATGTCTGAACATAAATTTCGGTAATTAGTTGTTAAAGACAATTCTAAAAACTGTTGTTAGCAAATCCATTATTATTATTATTATTATTATTATTATTATTATTACTATTATTAATAATACAAGGTTGAATAAGTTTTTAAGAAAAAACCATTTCTTTTCCATAATGTAGTACGGAGTAGCACTTTTGTATATCACGTGACATCACGTGCACAACTTTACCTCTTCCGGGCATCACATCTCTATACTCGCCGGCCACTGTTTTACAACAACAACCCAGCTTGATCCATCTCTTTCATTTTTTTTTATATAAATTTTTTTATAAAAAAAAAAAGAAAAAATGGATTTTGTAGAATTAGAAGCAATAGAAGGCCTACGTTGGTCATGGAACTCATGGCCAGTTTCATCATCATCATCCTCAAAAAAAACACAAGATTTAATAATCCCTTTATCAATTATGCAAACCCCTTTAATGAAATTTAATGACCTCCCTTTATTATCATACGACCCTTTAATTTGCTTCCATTGTCACTCTGTTCTAAACCCTTATGCTCGTGTTGACTACCCTTCTCGTATTTGGATTTGTCCCTTTGTTTTATAAAATTCTTCCCGAGATCCTACGCCGAAATCGGGGAGAATAACATCCCTGCTGAGCTTTTTCCTACTTATAGTACTGTTGAGTATCAGTTGGGTGCTCATCATGGCTTGATCACTCCTAAACCTTGGGGGGGTAATGCTAGTAATGGTAATGGGTTGGTTAAGTCGGGTTCTTTTTCGTTTTCGTCTAGTTCGTCGTTGGTGAGCTTGGATCAGAGGGGAGGGGGTGGGGGTGGGAGGGGGTTAGGAGGAGTTGTTGGGCCGTGTTTTGTTTTTGTGGTTGATGGTTGTGCGAGTGAGGATGAGGTTAGGGTGCTTAAAAATGAGTTGCTGTTGGTTGTTGCTCAGTTGCCGGAGAATGCGATGGTGGGGTTGGTTGTTTTTGATGCGATGGTGAAGGTGTATGATCTTGGGTTTAGTGAGTGTTTGAGGGTGGTTGTTTTTCATGGTGAACGCGAGCTTTCGACTAGTCAGGTATGGTTTGATGTAAATGCTTGTGACAATGTGTGATAGATGGTTTTGTCAATCAGTGTGATAGATGTAGTCAATCTTATCGTTTTCTAATTAAGATTTACAATTGCTATTATACAACCTAGTAAGTAGCTCAGCTTAGAGAAACAGACTCGATCCTAAGGGAAAGAGTGCCGTTAGAGTCCCCTAACCGATCTTTGTGAAGCGAATGAGCCTTGGTGCAGTGAGGCATTGGGGCTGCGTTAGGTTTTTCTTTTCCTGCTGCATAAGCCTATTCCTATATTATATCATTCGTCAGACTAAATTGGCGACATGATTTGCAAGACTTGCATTTTTGTACAAGCTGATATTAGTAGTCTTTTGAGTCTACTTGTCTCTTTGCTTTCATATCTATCAATACTTATCACACACTCTAACGAAATGTAGAAAAGCTGACTTCTCTAGTAGTTAAGCTGAAAACGTTCTAGACTTGTCACTTGACCACACTAATCATAGTATGGTTTATTTTTCTATTTTGATGGAGCATGAGTTAAAACTTAAAACATACAGAAAAAAAGGAGGCTCTGACTTATCACACGAGCTAGAATTAGCATATGATCTGTGCAATACTACACCTTAGACAACACATGATACAGCATAGTATATGATGTACTAAATAGATTGTATGATGTGAAATCATATCTAACTAAAAGATACGACAAGAGCAATTACTGAGAACAATATAAGTTTTACTTGAAACTCTTTGTGGGGAGTGGTGGTTGTCGTGCCATACATCTGCAGGCTCATAACCCATGGGATTTTTTTTTTTATTTTTTTTTTCTCTTTTTCATAATTTTTTCTTTTCCCTCGAGTTAATTTGATACTACTTACAGAAGTTTAATTTCATGTATCTTAACAATTACTGAAATCACAGTGATTCATTAGTTTATTTGATTATGACGAGTCCCGTCAATGGCACAAGCCACAAGGTATTAATTTTCATCATTGGGATGTTTTGGATTAATCCCTTAAACCATTGACGACTATCCTTCTTAAACTTTGCATTTATGTTCATCGATTTAGTCAAGTCTAAAGGAAAGCTGTAACGACTGGATCGAAATGTTCCTGGACAGGAGGTATTTTCTTGGATACAATAAGTCGGATCAGTTATCAAGTCGGCATAGCTAGTAAAGCATACAACTAATGGACAGTAACTGAGCATGAACCTTGTGAGCAAATTGAAACTGGGTCATGCTCAGAGGCTCTGTAGGAAGAAAGCTCGCCGCTACAAAATATGGTGACAAAAAATCAGTTGAAACTGAGTACCTAGGACTTGAGCACTACAACTACAAACATATCCTAACACGATCTACCCATGGAAGGAAAGGGGATCAGGTGGCGTACCTGACTTCTTATATCTGAGAAAGGAGGAGGTGACACCTAGACTTTATAAGCCACCAACCAATCACATACTTGGCCGATGTGGGATCGTAACAATGTATAGCGACACAACATAGGCATATAAGGGTAGACATTGGCAGCCAATATTTTTAATAGGTGGGTCTTTTTTGGGTCATGATAAGTGCTTGGGCTGATTGGGTAACAGCAAAAAGTTTAGTTTAGCTAAAAAGGTCTACACACAACTTGTTTAATAGTAGCCGCAGGTGGTAGGCAGTATTTGATAAATTTAGCAAGGTGACATAACGTAATTAGATGATGGAGCCTCAACGAAGGTAAAAAAAGGATGTGGTGGATAATAGAGGAATTATCAATCAAACTACATACACTTGTTTGATGACGATGTATGGATATAAGAATGTAGATACATTTGGAGTATAAAAAAGTAGTGAGTGGTAATGTGTATAAAGTTGTTCGTAGACGATTAGGCACAAAAAGTATAAGGACATAAAAGTACGTTAATATAAGAGAAAGGAGAACTACGGATACTAGTCACATCAAAGTAATAAAGTTGAGTTCTGTAAGTATTATAACAAAACTAGTGAAGGTAGTGTATGAGACAAGATGCCAATACAAGGTTTCTACATCTAATGAGAATGTTGAAGTTGAGAGTTTTAGAAAGATGAGAAAAAAAAAAGTAAAGTAACTCCCAATAGAGTTGGTAAATTTTTTGGTCCTATTGGTATTCTATGGAGGACTAGAGAACCCTAGAGACGTAGGCATAGCATTATTTTAGTGAATCTTGGATTTGAGAGTACTAATAGTATAATAAACATATGCATATTCTATAAAGTATGTAGGACTGGTCCTTTTATCAATTGTGGCCGTTTGCTTAGAATGATGAAGTGGAAAAAGTTTCAGCTCGTGTTTAAGGATGGATGGTGAGCTCTATAAGACAGTGGTAAGACTTGTCATGATTAAAAGAGGAGAATGCTCGGTCATGAAAAGATGGTATTATTCTACTGACCAGAATCACATAAAGGTAGTTGGAAATTACTAGTGAACCCACTTAAGGAAGCCCCTATACTTAAAACCTCACCTACAAATATTGACCCCCCACCCCCACACACCCACACCCACCCACCAAGTCAAAGTCAATGTTCTCGGTCATCGCATTTTGTGCGACAGCTGTTTAAACTATAGCCAAATAAGCTTACATTAAAAGTTGAGTTTGAAATCGACTAATCATAAAAGGAAAACAAAAATATACAGTGTGAATGAGGTCATATAATTTAAATGTACAATACATCGTCAAGAATGCGGCCTTCTTATTGGTTGACTTTTATTGTTGTTGACAAAGCCACACATTTAATATGCTTAAACGTTTAATTGATGCCAAAAAGTCAATAATGCACTAGGAACCTGAAACTGAATATGTAAGCATTATTATACTATTGGATCATATAAAGAAACAGGGACATGTTCAACATGTGCTTCAAGAGAAATAACACTGACACTACTTCAGTATTATGAGGCAAAATGGTCACTTGATCAGCAGTTTATAGCTTCAAAAAATTGATGTATAACTATTAGCAGAACTTAGCTGTGGCAGGGGAGGGCTATGGCCATTGTGTAACTAGCGAATATATTGCTTAATTGTTGATTGAAGTTCAATTGCTTTCTATAGTAACATTCAGAATGATGTTATAATTGTAGTTTACAACGTTGCGTTTTGTATCTTTGGATGATAAGCTTTAGGATGTATAAGTCTAATTACCCATCTAGTTAAATACAAATGTATATGAGTAAAAGTTACGCTGTTTTAAATTGAGTTGCTCATGAATAGTAGCTCTTTAAGTCATATATTACATATGTTTAGTAAGCTATGCCTTTTCACCTACATGTTGGCGCCTTTCACATTATCTTCTTAAGTTATCCAAAAATTACCACACAGAGCCAGAATTCAAATCAAGCCATCAAGAAAGTCCAGGATTTCCGGTTGACCTGAATTGCACACCCTTAAACCTAAATAATGTAAGCTAAAAGACACGTGTCCACATGATTTGTTTCTGAATAAAAACAAGTTAAGAAAGTCAAACCTGACCTAGATGAGATTTTCATCGTGGCGTGACAAACAGGGAATTTGAACCTTGTTTTCATCTTTACTCATGCACTTGTATTCTTTGTCACTCTCGGATACTTGTAGGCATTGACATATTGATCTAAAAGATAAGGTTTAAAAGAAGATATAACTCACCAAATTGGATAGATATCAATGTGATAGTTTTTTTGCTGTGTTTCCTATACGCCTATTAACTGTTTATTATATTCATCATCAGATCATAGATCATCTGGGGATCCATTCTGCAAAGCAACAACTTGGAAAAACGCATGTGGCACAAAAACATAATTTTATATTACCAGTTTCTGAATGTGAGTTTAACATCACCACGGCCATCGAAGATATCGGACATTCATCACCACTCACACCGGGGCATCGGCCTCCACGGTGTACTGGTGCTGCAATTCAAGTTGCCATAGCCCTTTTTGAAGGATCATCGGTCCCCACTGGGTCCCGTATAATGGTTTTCACATCTGGGCCTGCTACCATGGGACCAGGGATAGTTGTAAGTCAAGATCTGAATCAATCGATTAGAACACACCGAGACATAAACGGGGGTCATGCCCCATTTTACAACAAGTCTTGTGAATTTTACAAAAAAATATCGGAAAAGTTAACAGATATATCCATGGTGCTTGATCTATTCGCTTGTTCTCTAGATCAAGTAGGAGTAACAGAGATGCGGCCCCCAGTGGAGAGATCGGGTGGGTTCATGATGATGGCAGAATCTTTCGAATCTGATCAGTTTAGAAAATGCTTACGTCATATTTTCAGTCGTGATGAACAAGGGTTTTTGAATATGTGTTTTGATGCCACTATTGAGATAATTACCACAAAAGATGTGAAAATATGTGGTGCCATTGGCCCGTGTGTTTCCTTGAAGAAAAAGAATGGTTCTGTGAGCGAAAAGGAGATTGGTGAAGGTGGGACCAACACATGGAAGCTTGGAACGATAACTGATAAAACCTGCATCGCCTTCTTTTTTCAAGTGAGTGAAGAACAAAAAGCACAGCCAGGGACTGCATTTTTCATACAGTTTATAACAAAATATAGACACGGAAACATGGGAATTCGCAAACGCGCAACATCTGCAGCGAGAAGGTGGGTTAGCTGGTGCACCAGAAATTGCTGCAGGGTTTGATCAAGAAACTGCAGCTGCAGTCATGGCTAGACTCGCGGTTCATGAAACTCAGAAGAATTTCCCTAGAGAGGTGGTCAGATGGCTCGATAAGGAACTTATTAGTTTTGCATCAAAGTTCGGAGACTATATTCACGAAGATCCCTCATCTTTTCGTCTTTCTTCTAATTTCTCACTTTACCCTCAGTTCATGTATCATTTACGAAGGTCTCAGTTTATTGATGTGTTCAACAGCAGTCCTGATGAAACCGCGTTTTTCCAGCTGATGTTAAACCGTGAAGGGGTTGTGGGATCATTAATAATGATACAACCGACTCTTTTCCAATATTCATTTGACGGGCCTCCTATTCCTGTTCTTTTAGATGTTTGCTCGTTGTCTCCTGATGTAATTCTGCTATTTGATTCCTATTTTTATGTTGTTATTCACTACGGGTCAAAAATAGCTCAATGGAAGAAAATGGGTTATGATAGGGACCCAAACCATGAAAGTTTTAGAAAGTTGTTGGAAGCACCAGCGATTGAAGCAGAGCAGCTAGTGGCTCAAAGGATTCCTGTTCCGAAACTGGTGAAATGTGAGCAGCATAGTAGTCAGGCTAGGTTTCTTTTAGCAAAGTTGAACCCTTCGGCTACACATAAGTCCAGTTACGTCGATGGGTCTGAGGTTATAATGACAGATGATGTAAGCTTGCAAGTTTTTCTCGAGCATTTGCAAGAATTGGCAGTTCAGGGTTGACTGATAGTCGTTGTTGTTGTATAGATACATTTTCGTTTTGGTGTTCGCTTTAGCGAGTAGAATGTATAGGAAGAAGTTAATGTGTACTAGGACTACGTTTGAGGTAGTTTTGATAAATTGTAGAAAATGATCCTGAATTGTTTGATGTTTGGTTAACTTTTTGTCTATGGTATCAAGCTGATCAAATCTATGCGTCAGAGACGGTATATCATGCAAAGTGTACATGTCATTGGTTTTCGGTCATCCTGCGACAGAAAACAGGTTAGCAGGGTTACACATAAAGGGTGTTTGCTTGGAAGATTTGAATGGTAGTATAAGTTTATATGTACAAACTTTCAATCTTATTTGAACATCCTTGTGTTCGATTCTCGTTGTCTGCCAAAGATGGAGCTACACAGTATCACACAAAGCCCCATTTGCCTCAAAACATTTAAACAAACATTTATCTATCTTCTTATATCAAAATTGTGTATATTTCATTAAAAAAAAAAGATCACATCCAATCATATTCTATCATAATCTCCCTTTTTCTTCCTACCCTCTACATTTAATTGTCAAGTCATTGTGTTATAATTTTGTAAACTTTTTATGGACGTAGCATTATGTCGAATTTCAAAAATCAACGAGAGGTTCCCCAATCTTCTTTGATCCGTCTTAGGGCCAAGTGACCTTCTTTGCTTTGTTCCATATTCAGAAAAGTAAGTGTGGAGGGTGTGGTCTTAAGTTTTCCCTCGCCACATCAGTTTTTTTTTCTCATCAAAATTTTTTTCCTTCCATCATTACAACACTTTCCCTCTCTTTTATAATTTTTTTTTATATTTTTTATTATTTAAAAATACCCTCAACACATATCCTTACAAAATACACACTCACAAAAATTAAAATATTAGTTTCTCTCTCTTTGATGCGGGACTATAGTGCCGAATTGAATTTTTTTTTTAAGCACACCAATATTCCCAAAATAAGAGGTGGGGTTTCTCAAAAGATAAAACCTTTACTTTTGCTGGATGCTGATATTATCATTTTTTTTATATCTACACCATAATTACGACATTACTATCTCAGACAGCCAAGACCACAAGATTGCATGCCATGCAGTAAATATAAAAATGGTGTGAGTATTTGTCGTCAGAGGCGGTCGTGACATAGTACCCTCAAAATATTGATCTATTAAAAGCAATCCCAATAAAAGTGCGTCAGTTGTAGTCTTGTAAAGAAGAAACCATAATTGTTGTCACTTTGTCAAAGTCAAAATGTTAAATATAAGAGCATCCGCAATGAGATGGTTTTTAAATGACTTTTCACTATTTGAAAAAGTCGGTTTTAACCATCGAACAAAGACTTTATAAACGACTTTCAGAAGACTCAGAAACACGGGTTGTTTGACAAAAATTCAATGTTTATCGCCATTAAAACGAAGTCAAGATTAATTGTGAAACAAAAGGTTGATTGAAAAACTTACGACATTTGACGACATGACGCCTAAGCTCATCTCAGATTAATGATTTACAGGACCTGTTTTTCGTCTGCCTATAAAAAAAAGTGTTTGCTTTTGGCACCAATGGTTAATCAGCATTTGACTTTATAGACATCCGACTTTATTTGCTACGATAAATCGATAATCGTTAAACATTTTATACTCATAAACATCACACATGCATGTAGCAGTTGCGGTGTTATAAACATGACAAAAGAAAGTGTTAGACATTAAATACGTATGGTTCCCAAAGAACTATTTTTGGTCTTCACACACTTTATTGTTCACCTTCTCATCGGTTAGTAACTACCATTGACAAATAGCAGTTGAATATAGGATAATAAACCTCTACAGTAACTTACAAACCAACTAAAAATGCGGTTCTAAATTATTATTTTTTTTCTTTCTATCATTGCTGAGGGGCAAGATGTAGTATTTTAAAAGGTCGACACTAAGGGTGCGTTTGGTATCCATTCCGGGGAATGAAGGAATGAATTTTCATTTCAATCATCCGTTTGTTTAAGATGTAAATCTATCAAATACAGAATGAACGATATATATGCTCCATATTCCATATACTCACAAGGGTAGTATGGATCTTTCATACCGGCGCCCACCACTACTATCAAACTCATACCCATCATGATTCACGACCAAGATACCAAACGCACCCTTATTCTTTCCGAATAAAAGAACTATATTCAAAATTTAAAAAGATGTTTAACCAAGGTTGTCAAGACGGATCTTAACCGTGATCGTTTTCGCCTTGCAAGATCGCGATCAGAAGATCGGATCGGATCGTAAGATCCTACTCGAATGTTAATTTAATAGTTTATGTAATTTTATACAAATTTACAAATTCTAAAACAATATAACAATAAAATACTATAAATGTTTCATATAAATGTTGTCCTAAATTATAATTATAAATGTTTAAAAGATTAACATGTTGTTTTTGAATTCTACAAACAAACAACCCATAAATTAGAAGCTTAGTTTGTAATCGGTAAAGTAAGATCGGATAGATTATATCGTAAGATCGTATGTTAAAGATCGATCCTATAAGATCTTATGAAACCCGAAAATCTAAAACATAGATAAAGACTAAAATACCCTCGGAATCGAAAATTATAAAATGCGAAATACAATTATATCATTTAACGAAATTAAAACTAAACTTACGAGTAATTAAAACTTAACTAATACGCAGACGTGATCGATTTTGTACGACGAAGATTTAAACGCCTCGCTAAAGTGTTGGGTCGATTAGTTGGACCTTGTTTTCGTTATGGGAAACCACTGGGCTCGCTTTTCCGCCACCGAGAGCCAAGAGAGCCCAAGGCGGATGCTTGTTTTGTTTCTGTTGACCCGTCAAGCCCACACACTCTAAAGCCTAGAAACATTTTTGTACTACCTATATATACAAACACATTAACACAAATTGAAACCCTAGTTTTGTTTGCCTCTTTCTTTTCTTTTTGTTCCTATTCGGCCGAACCCTAACCCTTGGTGTCGAGAGCTTTGTTTCCAACAAGCTAAGGTATAAACGTTTTCTACTCGTCTTCTTTTGATGCCTTACGTTAATATATATTGTAATATGTTTTGTTTAGTCGAGCTTGTGCTTTTCGCGTCGAGCCATATGAAACCAAGAACAACAAATATAAATCGGACCTTATAAGAATTAAGATAACATGTATTGAATATGTTTTGTGAATCGGATCATTAGTATGTCAAGCTATATATACACCGAACCATATATATATATATAATCGGACCTTATATAAACATGCAAACGTGATTAAGTAAGATACGTAGAGCTAGGTATTACGTAAAACATGGAGGCCGAACCATATAAGATAAACCGAACCATATAAGAGTTTTGAATGTGTATTAAACGAGTGTGATCATGTAAACCTAAACCCTAGTTTGAAGTGCGAACCAACCATGAACAAACCCTAAATGGTTTCAGGAACCATCGCGCAGCGTTATTATAAGTCAGTGAGCTTGTCGATATGTAAACGTAGTACGTGGTTATATCTATTCAAAACTATTGTGCATGTGCGTAGATGTGTAATTAATCCGAGTAATAAGTAACTTGTGTGTCACATGAAATCATAAACGTAATGGATATAAAAGTTGACGATAACATATATATAAGTAACGCGGTTAAGACATGAATGTGTTGAGTAAATAAACAAAAGTAATGAGTCATTAAAGACGAACATGTAAAGTAATTAAGCATTAATGTGATATTAAAGAATGAGAAAACCCTAGAACATAAACGAGTCGATTAGGTTTGAAGCTAAGTATAATAATTCATTATTTCATGTGTGTTATGACGCTTAAACTATTTTCACATTTAACCCTAAACTTTAATTAATGACATAATGAACCTAATCTACGATATTGTTTATAAAACACTTAAGTCTCATTTAATCATAAATCTCTAAAGTATGAAGATCATCGAATACAATAAGTATAAACACCAAACATTAAAGGATCATTTCGACAATTATGGAATCATAAATAACATGTGTAATCGCTAATGTGTATAGGTTCCGTGAAGAAGGAGTAATCCTTTGCTTTCTCGTATTGCCGATCATTTGCTTTGGAATAAGGCATGATATTCGACCTTTTCAAGAAAGGTTCCTTATAACGCTTTTCGTTAGCTTTTTATATTGTGGTTTTCTAAGCCTTGCTATGAACCCCATTTTGTTTGTTTGAGCTGTCGATTTGAACTCGATTTCGAATTATGAAACATCCGATTTTGAACTATATGATATGAAAACTTTGATTTTGAAAATATGATTAATCTTCCGATAAAATATGATCCGTGGTCGGGCTTTGACATTCGATTGACCCAAGATAGTTTGACACCGAGCCAAATATTAACTAGTCATGGGGTTCCATGTCCGTGTCAAGATGCACCTCTCGATACGACTCTAGGGCAAGAGAGTGAAGTTCTCGCCACGCCCCTTATTTGTTATCCGTTATGAGCTGTTATATTATATGACCAATATTTGTTTCATGGGCGATGGATGCATCCTAGATCCGTTATTTGTTATTTGTTATATGTTATATGTTATCCGATGATTAATGCCGCGCGCATGCACGCCCTTCATAACTCGTAGGTCTCCCTACAAATGTTGCCTTAAGTGAATATGAATATGAGTATGATTTGATATTTGTTTCGGCTCGAGGTAGTTAACTATAAAACTTATTCGATAATTTTGATTTATAATTTGAAATGATTATGATTTTGCTATCTTTCGCTCACTATATTCCGTATTCTTTGCTTGCATTCGCTTTGCTTGTATATCCGCTCACTCGGCTTTGAAGCTCACCGCATTTCTTTCTTCCGCAGTATCTAAGCATTGAGCCGGGTTTCGCTGGGATGAGCATGATGGACTTACCTTAGATATTTTTAGCTTTGATCTTATGATGCCATTTAAGACTTTACTATTTCGTATATTTTATTCGAGTTTATTTTTCCATTGACCTATGTATTCAAGTCATTTTGACTTTAATTATTTCAAGATTTATGTTAAGACTTCTCTGATATTTATGTTTGCTTTGATATGACACCATTATTTCAGGATTCCTCACCCTTGCCTGCCTGGGCGTTATAATTTATGGCATCGAGCCTGTGCTTCACGACTTCAGTAGTCGGACCCGTGACATATGGAGCCTAGGTTTTGAGACCCTTAGAGCTTAGGCTATGACATTTGAGGATTGGGTAGACTTTAGGTTTCCTTCTGCATTTCCATTTCGTATCTCACCTTTGTTCATTTTGCTAATCGTGCGAATATCGCTCGATGGTTCAACTCGCACTACCAGAAGCGGATGGAGACGATGATGCTACTAACATTGATGTCGCGATTGCTAATGCCCTCAACACTTTTCCCCGGTCTTACTACACCGAGATGATGGAACAGTGATCAACAACATTCGTGAATCGACCGGTGCTTCTGGTAGTGGTGGAGGAAATCAACCCATGCATTCACACTTGGCTCGAGCGCTTTAAGCTCAAGCCTTTTTCGCTTAGCACCGCCGCTACTCCCACCGAGGCCGAGGACCGGATCACCATATTGAGAAGTCGCTTGAAGTATTGTTGTGGAGACGAGCTTAAGACTGCTTCGTGCATTTAAGTTGGAAGGTGATGCTTGAATTGGTGGAAGGCACTCAAACAAGCAAGAGGAGAGATGCTTTTGTCGTTATTGCACTGGACCGAGTTTCGCATATCTTCTATAACCGCATTTCCCGATGTCGAAAAGAAAGGTATGAGAGGATTATCGTGCAATCTACCGCCTTGATCATGAGAATTCCAATGAGTACATGAAAGAGGTTTACGAGGTCGGTAAGTTTTGTGGAGAACGATTGTCGGAGATGGTAGGCGCCAAGCTAAGCACTTTAAGCTGGGACCAAGAAGCGGTGTTGGACCGACCGCTAATATTGAGTACGAGAATGCGGCACCGCAATGACGCACCGTAACATTGAGATCTTTCATGAGGTTTCGGTTCCAACAAGCGTAACCGCTGATGGTGATCTGATTCAAGGTAGGACTCAAAGCAATGATTATAAGGGAAATTCGCGGGAGTTATGATTCGAGGGGTCAAGCCGGATAGGAGTTATGATCACGGGTCGGGTCAGAAGGAATGTTGACTTAGCGCCCGAGGCGAGGAGTCAAGATAATAGAAATGTCGGTAGGAATGGAAATGATCGCCGTAACCAAGGTAACAATAACCGCCGTTACAACAAAGATCGGCCACCGAGGATCAAATCGTGGTCGCTTCAGATCTTCGTCGCCAGCGACGATCAAGTTTTGCCTCCCACCTATCTCGCATTACTTGTGGAAAGGCTCATCCGGACCGTGTTTCAAGGCCATCGGTGGATGTTTTCTTGTGGTTCCACCGCCACAAGATCAAGGATTGCCCTAAGAAGAACCCGTGATTCCTCGGAAACTACATCAAGCCGCCAACTACCATCGGACGTGTTTATGCTACTACCGGAATCAAAGGAGCGCACTTCGTGTACCATTACGGGCACTCTTTCATAGATGATTATTCTGCTTCGCTTTATTTGATACCGTGCCACACACTCCATTATATCTCATCACATTTGCTAAGAAACTTAATATGAAGCCCAAACCATTAACAAATCACTTATCGATTTCACGCCTATGAAAACCACATGATCATTGATCATAAATACGTTAAGTGTCCTCTTCGCTTTGATGATCGTATTCGCCCGCAACTCAGTATCCTCTCGATATGGTCGACTTTGATATCATTCTAGGCATGGATTGGTTGGCTTATCATAGAGCTTCAATCGATCGCCATGCTAGAACCTGTGATCTTTGGAGACATAAAACATCCCGAATTTGTTTATTTTGGTTCTCAACCTCCAACTGTTAAGCTCATTTCGCATGAAGGCACCACCATGATTGCTCATGGGTGCCAAGGTTTTCGGCATCCGCAGGACACATCTTTGGAGAGTCCTAACATTGAAAATCTTTCTGTTGTTTGTGAATTCACCGACGCTTTTTCCCGATGAACCCCCGGTCTTCCCCGCCTGAGAAGTTGAGTTTAGCATTGAGTTAATTCCCGTGCCGAACCGATTTCAAGGCTCCGTGATCGATGGCACCATAGAATCAAGGAGTTGAAGGAGCACTGCAAGAGATGATAGAAATGGATTTATTCGACCCGCTGATTCTCCATGGGTGCACCTGCTTTGTTTGTGAAGAATGATGAAGCACGCGCCTATGTATCGATCACCGTGAACTCAATCGTATTATCATTCGTAACCATTATCCTCGCCGCCGATTGATGATTTGTTTGATCAACCGCAAGGAGCTAAGTTCTTTCTAAGATTGATCCGAGATCCGGTTATCATCGCCACGCGCTAGGAGCAAGATGTTCCTAAGACCGCTTGCACCGTGATATGGTCACCACGACCTCGTTATGCCTTCGGTTTCGACAAATGCTACCGTGTTTATGGACCTAATAAATCGTGTTTTCCATGAGTTCTCGATAAGTTCGTTATCGTGTTCATCGACGACATTTTGGTTTACTCTAAGTCCGAATAAGAGTACGAAGAACATCTCCTGATAGTTTTGAGATTCCGGAAGAAGAAGTTGTACGCCAAGTTTTCGGGCGCGAGTTTTGGTTAAGACAAGTCGCTTTCCTTGGTCATATTGTATCCGCCGATGGTATCACCATGGATCCGCTCTAAGGTTGAGTCTATCACTAAATGGCCAAGACCCACGAAAGTGATCGAGGTTAGAGTTTTCTAGGACTCACCGGTTATTACCGACGTTTTGTTGAAGGTTTCTTCTCGCTAGCTTTGCCCCTAACCCAACCGATGAGAAAAGGTGAAAATTGTATGGACGGATGAAAGAGAAAAGAGTTTTGAAGAGTTGAAACGAGATTGGTGTCCGCCCTATTTTGACTCTTCCATCCGGTTCTCGAGGATTTCAAATTTATAGTGATGCATCTAAGAAAGGATCACCGTGTTTTGATGCAACATGGAAAGGTAATAGCTTATGCTTCAAGGCGCCAAAACCTTATGAAGATAATTACCCAACTCATGACCTTGAGTTAGTGCAGTAGGTGTTCGCAATGAAGATCCGGAGACATTACTTGTATGGAGAGACGCAGGATATATTCATCGATCATAAGAGTCTCAAGTATATTTTCACCGTATGAACTTAACATGAGACAAAGAAGATGGTTAGAACTTAAGGATTATGACACCAACATTCAAGACCATCCGTAAGGCTAATGTAGTTGTCGACGACTTAGCTTGAAATCGTGCATTCTTGCAAGTATTGAGATCGAGCCTAGGATTTTCGTGACTTAGAGCCGCTTTGATGTCGAGTCAGCATGCGACGAGGTTTTGATGGATACCGGCTAGTATGAAGGCGTGGAGTCGAACCTTATAACGCAAATTAAAGAAGCTCGTAAAGATGATAATGAGCTATGGGCCGTGGCGCAAAATGTTGAAGAAGGTAAGCGCATTTGGAGTTTAAGGTTGATGATGACGGAATTGTATGGTATGAAGATAGGCTTTGTGTTCTAATGATCCCAGATTGACGTGAGAAAGTTATGACCAAGCTCATAGTTCTCTTTCACTATCCATCCCGGTTCTACCAAGATGTATAGGGATTTGAAACAAGATTTTGGTGGAATGGCACGAAGCAAGATGTGGCGACGTTTGTGTCGAAGTGTATGATTTGTCAATAGTGTTAAGATTGAACATCAAAGGGCTAGTGGATTGTTACGCCCATCGGATATTCCAACATGGAAGTGGATAAGATATCTATGGATTTTGCGACCGACTACCTCTTACCCTGAAGAAGCATGATGCGATTCGGTAGTTGTTGATCGACCAACCAAATCGCTTCATTTTTACCAATCGTAAAGGAATATGGTATTGGTAGATTGGTGGAGATTTTTCAGAAGAGATCGTTAGACTTCATGGTACTCCGCATCTATTGTGTTCGATAGGGATCCGCCGCTTACTTCAAGCTCGAAAGGTTTGCAAAAGCTTGGGTACTCGACTTAATTTTAGTACAAGATTTCATCCTCAAACGTATGGTCACCGAGAGGACTATTCGACCTTAGAGGACATGCTGGGCTTGGCTTTGGAATGGACCCGGCTGGGATGAATATTTGTGTTTAGTAGAGTTTGCATACAACAACGCTTGGCATGCTAGCATTAAGGCAAAGACCGCTTGAACTTTTTATGGAGGAATGTAGAGCACCTACTTGTTGGGATGAAGTAGGTGAACGCTAATTGAAGGTCCGAAATGATTGAGATCACTAATGAGAAAGTAGTTGTTGCTAGAGAAAATTTGAAGGAAGCTAGGTCTCGCCGAAAAGTTATGCCGACAAGCATCGCCGTGATTTAGAATTTCGGGTCGAGATCGTGTATTTTTGAAAGTCTCGCCGCTTAGAGGTGTGAAACGTTTTGGAATCGCGGCAAGCTCACCGATTCATCGGTCCGCTTGAAATTTTGGAACGATAGAGAAGTTTCAGATCGAGTAGCACTTCCGCCCGCATATCGATGTTCATGATGTGTTCCATGTATCTCTCCTGGGATATAACTATCATCCGTTACACGTTGCTTCTTATCCGCTTGATCAAATTCAATCCGATATGTCTTTATCTCAAGAACCGTGGCTATTTTAGAAAGGCAAGAAAGAGTCATGAGAAATAAAGTCATTCCGCTCGTTAAGATTCTTTGAAAATCACCCAAACGTGAGGCTACTGGGAAACCGAGAGTCGATGCGAGCTAGTTATCCTCATTTCTTTGAATAGTTTGGTATGTTCTCATTTCGCTTTGCTTGCTTATTTCAATTTTCGAGGACTAAAATTCTTCTTTTGTAGGAAGAGTTGTAAAACCCGAAAATCTAAAACATAGATAAAGACTAAAATACCCTTGAATCGAAAATTATAAAATGCGAAAATACATTTATATCATTTAACGAAATTAAAACTAAACTTACGAGTAATTAAAACTTAACTAATACGCAGTACGTGATCGATTTTGTACGATCTAAGATTTAAACGCCTCGCTAAAGTGTGGGTCGATTAGTTGGACCTTGTTTTCGTTATTGGGAAACCACTGGGCTCGCTTTCTTCCGCCACGAGAGCCCAGAGATCCCAGGTGGGCGTTTGTTTTGTTTCTGGGATCAAAGTCAAGCCCACACACTTTAAAGCCTAGAAACATTTTTGTACTACCTATATATACAAACACATTAACACAAATTGAAACCCTAGTTTTGTTTGCCTCTTTCTTTTCTTTTTGTTCCTATTCGGCCGAACCCTAACCCTTGGTGTCGAGAGCTTTGTTTCCAACAAGCTAAGGTATAAACGTTTTCTACTCGTCTTCTTTTGATGCCTTACGTTAATATATATTGTAATATGTTTTGTTTAGTCGAGCTTGTGCTTTTCTTTTTGTGGCCGAGCCATATGAAACCAAGAACAACAAATATAAATCGGACCTTATAAGAATTAAGAGAACATGTATTGAATATGTTTTGTGAATCGGATCATTAGTATGTCAAGCTATATATACACCGAACCATATATATATATATAATCGGACCTTATATAAACATGCAAACGTGATTAAGTAAGATACGTAGAGAGCTAGGTATTGCGTAAAACATGGAGGCCGAACCCTATAAGATAAACCGAACCATATAAGAGTTTTGAATGTGTATTAAATGAGTAAGGGATCATGTAAACCTAAACCCTAGTTTGAAGTGTGAACCGAACCATGCGAATAACCCTAAATGGTTTCGGAACCATGCGCATGCGTTATTATAAGTCAAGTGAGCTTGTCGATATGTAAACGTAGTACGGGTTATATCTATTCAAAACTATTGCGCATGCGCGTATGTGTAATTAATCCGAGTAATAAGTAACTTGTGTGTCACATGAAATCATAAACGTGCATGGATATAAAAGTTGACGATAACATATATATAAGTAACGATGGTTAAGACATGAATGTGTTGAGTAAATAAACAAGAGTAATGACTCATTAAAAGACGTAACATGTAAAGTAATTACATTAATGTGATATTAAAGAATGAGAAACCCTAGAACATAAATGAGAGTCGATTAGGGTTTGAAGCTAAGTATAATAATTCATTATTTCATGTGTGAAGTTATGACGTTTAAACTATTTTCACATTTAACCCTAAACTTTAATTAATGACATAATGAACCCTAATCTACGATATTGTTTATAAAACACTTAAGTCTCATTTAATCATAAATCTCTAAAGTATGAAGATCACTGAATACAATAAGTATAAACACCAAACATTAAAGGATCATTTCGACAATTATGGAATCATAAATAACATGTACGACCGTTAATGTGTATAGGTTCTGTGAAGAAGGAGTAATCCTTTGCTTTCCGTTTTCGCCGATCATTTGCTTTGGAATAAGGTACGATATTCTCGACCTTTTCAAGAAAGGTCCTTATAACGCTTTTCGTTAGTTTTATATTAGTGTTTCCTAAGCCTTTGCTATGAACCCCATTTTGTTTGTTTGAGTTGTTGCTTATTTGAACTCGATTTCAATTATGAAACATCCGATTTGAACTATATGATATGAAAACTTTGATTTTGAAAATATGATTAATCTTCTCGATAAAATATGATCTCGTGTCGGCTTTTGACATTCTCGATTTGACCTAAGATAGTTTGACACCCGAGCCAAATATTAACTAGTCATGGGGTTCCATGTCCGTGTCGCTGATGCACTCCGACATGACTTAGGGCAAGAGCGGGTTATGTCACGCCCTTATCTCATATCTCGTTATGAGCTCGTTATATTATATGACCAATATTTGTTTCATGGAGCGATGGATGCATCCTAGATCCGTTATTTGTTATTTGTTATATGTTATATGTTATCTCGATGATTGATACTCAAGGCATGCACGCCCTTCATAACTCGTAGGTCTCCCTACAAATGTTGCCTTGTGTGAATATGAATATGAGTATGATTTGATATTTGTTTCGGCTCGGTAGTTAACTATAAAACTTATTCGATAATTTTGATTTATACTTTGAAATGATTATGATTTTGCTATCTTCGCTCACTATATTCCGATTCGTTGCTTCAGACTCGCTTTGCTTGTATATCCTGCTCACCGGGCTTTTGAAGCTCACCGCATTTCTTTCTTCCACGGCAGTGTATCTAAGCACTGAGCTGGTTTTGCTTTGGGATGAGTGTCGAGTGGACTCTACCTTAGATATTTTTAGCTTTGATCTTACGATGCCATTTAAGACTTTATTATTTCGGATATTTTATTCGGAGTTTATTTTTCCACGACTCCATGATTCAAGTCATTTTGACTTTAATTATTTCAAGATTTATGTTAAGACTTCTTTTCGATATTTATGTCATTTGATATGACACCATTATTTGTGATTCCTTTACCCTGTCTTGCCCATGCTACATCTTAAGCCCCAGAAAGATCCCATGTAGATCCAGATCGCTTTTGCTTTGCAGTATCGTAAAATCGTAAGATCCTAAGATCAGGATCGGGATTTTACGTGATCTTGATCATAATAAATTTCTGTAAATGGTAATGCTTTGAAGGAGAAAGGTATAAAAGGGCATAATGGTACATTCACAATGATTTTATGTGGACGGATCAAAATCATCCGTGTACATATCACTTCCCTTTAACTTTTGTTAACCATGAAATGAAAAGTAATCTTGAAGTGATAAACGAATACCCGTGCAAAGCGACGGTGTATAGCGACAAATAATTATATTTGAGAAATCGCGATTTGGTTCGACCCTTGATGCAAATGGTGTGTTTTTAAAAAAACAAAGCTTGTTTTTTTTAATATTTAATATAGTGTGTGTTTTGAAAAGTTGTCAAGTTTAGAATTGATCAAAAAAATACATAATTTAAATTGCTAAGTTTTTTAAAAGTTGTCAAGTTTAAAACATACTTAGATGCAATTTAGACAAACTTTATTTATTTAAGTTTCAAGAATAGAGATGTACTCTTGATGGTATTTACAGTTTTACAAGTATAGCGTGCTGTATTGAATTATAGATTAAGTGGCTAATTTTTAGAAAAAGCTATATGACGATTAAAATAATAAAGGTACGTTTAGTTGTATAAAAATTTCACTAATTTTCCGTTTTGATTTTTTTCACAAAAGGGTAGAGTATTTATCTATAAAAGAGGTGCTATAAATTTAGAAAACATGTTTAGATGATAATTTTTGTTGAAGAAGGGGTGTAGAAAAATGAAAAAAAATGGTAAAAGAAGAGGTATTTTTCACCAATTAAACACACCATAAACTCTTCTAATCTTTTTTATAAAAAACAAAAACGAATATAGTATTAGAAAAAGGAAATACCAATCGAAGAGATTCACATGGAAGAGAATCGAAATAAGTAAGAATGCGAATAAATTTGCCCACACATTTTAAAATGAGGAGAGAATTCAAGTGAAGACGATCTATTTCTTGTGAACAAGCATACGAACGCCACGTTGTGCTTTTTCTCACCTTTCTTATTTTAATTTTACTTCTCATTCGATCCTTACTCAATACCTATTTTGTTTGGTGTAGTGGCTTTAAGGAAGAAAATTGTTGTTTATAGAAAGGAAATGCAAAAGAATCGATTCCTAAACAATGGTAATCAACTTTCATCCGAACGCTTGGATTTTCTCAAAAAGGAAACTTTGAAAAGATAAGGAATGTAGAAAGCAAAAGACAATAGAATTTTATGTGTCTATTGAGAATATAGGAACGCAACTTTGTTACAAATTGATAGCTAATGTCTTCTAGTGACAAATTGAAGTTTCAACTTTGCTTTTGAGATTGTGAAAATGATCTTTTAGTCTAACTAGTTTATGCCACTAATGCTAGTTATCACTTAGTATTGCAAATCATCTTATGTCATTAGATAATAAAAGGGCATATTAATATAAGTTCTGATAAGGATAGATAATCTTTTATATATTAAGAGAATTTTTTATGATTTTATATGTTTCGCATCAATCAATGCGAAAGCTTAAATTTAAAATGAAGACATCCTATTGCCCAGCTAAAAGTCATAATTGAGTTTTTTTAGTCAAAGTTTTTTTAGTCAACATTGCTTAGGGCGTGTTTAGTTGGAGAAATTTTTTTTTTTTTATCTTTTATATATAGTTTTTTTTTTTAATTTCGAAGAGAAATTTGTTTTAACAAAATACTTGAAAATATAAAAAATACTTTTAGTTGATATTTGTATTTTTGTATTTTGAAGAATGTATGGAGGGTTTTGGGTTACCAAGAAAATAACAATATTTTATTTTGTAGTTTTCCTTGTTAAGTGAAGAATTTTTTGAAAATAAAACAATCTGAAAGTGATTTTATTATTATTATTATTATTATTATTATTTTTTTTGTACAAAATATTTTGTAAAAATATGGGTGATTTATGTTTAGCGGTTCGCAGTTCCCGAAAAGTGCTGATCTTCACGATATTCTGGAAATAGTTTCAAGCCGTTCGCTGACGTAATTCTTCCATTAATGAGATAGATGTGTCAAAACCCTTCTTCGATTTCTTTCAGAAGTTTGTTTCACTGTTTTTTTTTTTTTTAATATAAATATAAAAAAAAAAAAAAAAAAAAAAAAAAAAAAAAAAACTTTAAAATCGAAAGCACTGTGGACATATTTGAAAAGATATAATATATAGTCCTAAAGATGAATACTATTTTGCGTATTGATTGATCAGAAATGTTTGTTTAATCACCGAACATTATTTATGAATTTGGAATATTTGGAGAAAGTTTGTTTGTTTTAGTGAAGTGGTTGCATGATTCCTTTCGCCTTCATTTCAAGCCTCTCGTAGTCTCGTGCATTTTCTTTTGTAAATTATTACAATGTTAGTACATGAGAATACCATTTTCATAGTTCAAGTACAAAGGTTTTAACTTAATGTTATTGTACCCCCAATACACACAAAAACATTTAATTTTTGGGACTCAAATTTACTATTTACGTTTTTTTTTTATGTTTGTCCCAAGTATTTGTTTTTAGATAAAGGTTAAGGCTAGTCACAGCCAGAATCTCAATGACTTTTAAGACATCGCCTTTCTCTCTCGACGACCGACGACGATCTACTGCCACAGCCATGACCATTTTTTTTTTTTTTAATTCAAATATTTTTGAAAACAAATTAAACTTCATTAATAAAATACTTAAACCTTACAACAATAATTAAAAACTTAAACTAATAAAACATAAAGATTACAAGATTTATTAAAACTCAAAACATCACAAAAATCTTCATCTAGCTACGTCGTCACTTTCGCTCGCTTTCAATCTTTGATTGCTCAGATTTACCCGCTTTCTCCAAACGTGTTCGACGAAATCGATTTTAAGTCTAGATGAGTTGATCGTCCATTATCTCCCCGAGTAACTACTAATGATTCTCGCATGGATCTACCGTGATCATGATCACGCGGCCCTCATGGAAACCATGTAGACATATCGCCCACGCTTGTGTCGGACGATCATATTATGTAATATGATACATGTATACAAGATCTTGAGATCCTCTTTATACGCCCTCGAGTTTAACTTTAAGCATTTTCCACTTTTTCTTCAACACACCGAATGCTCGCTCCACATCTTTCCTTGTCGCTTCGCGCTTCCTCTTTACAAGATTCTTTTTCATCACCAGGAGGAATTGAAATGGACTTAAATGCACCATTCCGGATATATCCCCGTCAAGAAGATAATATCCCTTTGGTAAGCAACATCGTTAGCCTCGAATTCAAGTTCCTGCAAGTTTCCCGCATTTGATATCATTGAAAACGGGAACGATGTAAACGCTTATATCGTTATTCATCCCGGAGACACCAAAGAACGTGACATGTCAAATCCATAAATCTTGAGGCGACCGCCCAAAAAAATGAATGGATGCGCCCATGATCAACCCTAGCATATTGAACTCTCAAACTATTTGGGCAATTCTCCCACTCCCAACTTGTACAATCAATGCTTCCCATCATCCCAGGAAACCCATTCTTTTGCTCGTGATAAGCATATATTCTTTCAAGGTCATAATACGTGGGCTTTCTGTTGTTACCGTTTCACAATCGTTTAAAAACACTTAAGACAATAAACAGACTGATTGTAAATAATGACTGAAATCAAGTACGTAAAAACACACTGATAAATTTTCAACGTTTATATTCTTTATTAGAAATGAATCAAAAGAATACATTACCCAAACACTTGCGAATAGTACTGGATTGAAATGACAAAGTATAATAACTCCTCACTAAGCTCAAAGAAGTCCGAGCACAACTACAAGGAACCACCGAGCTATCTCAGGGACATAGTTAGAGTTTGAGGAGTGAAAGATGGCTCATGTGTGTTTTACAATTAGTTCACAGTGGAAAACTAGAAGGGGGTTGAATAGTTTTACCAATTTAAAACTTCCTTTTAAATATTTAGATCGACTTATGTCAATCTATTTGATTGTTTATGTTGGACGTTGATAGATGGATATATAAACGTGAAATGAAATATAAAGAGTAAGAAGCACATCACCACAACACAAGTTATTTATAGTGGTTCGCCACAAGGACACCTTCCTTGCCCTACTCCACCCCCGAGTCACCTACTCGAGAGTTCGTAAGCACTACACCAACTCCTTGTGGCGGAGAAGCCTTCACAACGCCGCTTAACCTTTTTCCCAGACAAAGCTAAATACCGAGTTCTTTCACACCAAGGCGAACCACACCTAACACAACGTCGCTTACCCTTTATACGGTGCTAGGCTAACCACCGAGTTCTTTCACACCTTAGAGAACTAATCCTTCACAACGCCGCCTACCCTTTATTAGGTACTAGGCTAAGCACCTAGTTCTTTCACACCTTAGGTGAACTACACCTTCACGACACAACACCTAATCTCAAGGAGATCTACCTTGTTACAACACCATCAAGGATATCACCATCCTTGTATATAAACAATACATATATGTATAACGATGCACCTCATCGATTATACGACCTAGGCATTCTTCCCAAATGCTACTTGATTTGATTCTTTGGCATCCTTCACTAATGCCTTTGACACAACGCTTGGCACCCTTCACTAATGCCTTCGCCTTGACACCTTTAGCATCCTTCACTAATGCTTTGACACGGATGATGAGCACCTTTCACTAATGCTTTATCTTGACACTTTCGGCATTCTTCACTAATGCCTTCAACCCAACATCTATGGAGAAAGGAAGAACTATCAACAAGAGAACCTTAGTAGTCTTGATGATGACGAAGCATGGCAACTCATGGACTTTGAGCTTGCACGCCTTCAAGAGGTGGTGATCTCTCCTTAAGAGGAACCTAGTAGATCACACAAAACAAAAGACAAACTACATAGATCACTTAGATCCGAGGTTAGAGGGTTAGAATACTTTGGGAAGTATGTGTAAAAGCACACCTAGAGAGGAAGAAATGGCTCTCTATTTATAGAGGAAATTTTCTTCTGTTTCCTGGATCCCACGGATCCCTCACCACAAGGGATCCGCTAGCACAACGCTAGGGATCCGTGGTCCGCCTCCTCTTGCCCATGGGTATTTTTGGTTATG
Organism: Chrysanthemum lavandulifolium; assembly: GCA_022545495.1. NCBI lineage: Eukaryota > Viridiplantae > Streptophyta > Magnoliopsida > Asterales > Asteraceae > Chrysanthemum > Chrysanthemum lavandulifolium. The sequence continues at coordinate 198,991,000 of CM040246.1, read as the reverse complement.
GGTCATGGGTCATGGGTTATGGGTTGATCCATGGTTTTTTTCTAGATACAATGAACTTGGTTAAGTGGTATATATAAAACCATGGGTTATGGGTCAAAACCATTTGCTAGTATTTACCCATTTAGTATATACTTGTATTTACCCAATTTAGCATACACTTAGTTTTTACCCATTTTAGTATACTTAGTTTAAGTATATGTTTAACCCAATATGTAAACACTAGTTGTTGTACATATGTATCTAAATCATAAAATCACTTATACTTGTTTTAGTGTTTTATGTGACAACTTAAGTGTGTTAGAAAACTATTAACTCAAACTATTTACGCATTTATTAGTTTCGTTAAATGATTTTACATTTGTTATCGACAAAACATTTAGAAGATCGTAAAATATAAATAAACGCTTTTACGGCTTATTTGTATTAACAATCTCCCTTTTGTTGATGACAAAACATAAAATTATTTTAAGGAAAAGCTAAAATTGTAAAATTTGAATTTGTAGTTTTACTTTTTTCTCCCCTTTTGTCGAAACAAAAGTGTTAAAAGAAACTAACACAATTTTTATAAGAAAAAATGTAAAATGTAAAGAGAGCAAGTGACGGAATGGTACTGTTTTAACTCCCTTGACGAGTCCATCCCTATGTAAGGCGCCAAGGACATAACGTAAAATAAACTAATTGTGTTTGCAATTAAGTTTGCAAATGGTTCTGCCTAATGACGAGAACGTGCTCCCCTTGAATATTGCAATGTTGCAATGGGGTGTCATGAAGTGTAACCCAAAATTGGATTAAGTTTGCAAATGATTTTGCAATGTCGCTTGACACAAAGCTCCCCTAGCTTTATGGTGTCAATATCTTCATGTGTATTTTGAATAACTACAAAACAAAGGTTAGAAAACAAGAGTATAGTGCATAATTTTCGCAAAAGAGACTCAAGTTAGTATAAATTTGTGCTCTGCATCACGGATCCCACGGTTCCCTTTAAGGAGGATCCGCCTAGTTATCCGGAAGGGATCCGCTATCTGCTGATGATCTTCAAGAAGTGAAGAAATGTCAAGGAATGCTATTTTGAGAAAATGAGATATATGTACAATATATCAAGCACAACAAAGATAATCATAGCATATAAGTGTTCATTCAATAAAACAAGAGATACACCACCAAATCTCTAAAACTAAGAGAGTGAACTAGCCAAACAAGTGCTACTAATGCTAAATGAGTTACCCCAATTCTAAACTAAATGATGATCAAGGATGAGAAAGGTTTCTAAACGCTCTAAGTTTGAGCTTTTGAATGTGATGTTCATTGTAGTTTAGGCTTATTAACCTCTTCAAACGCTCGAGGAGGTGATAAAACATGAAACATTGTTCTTCACGTAGTTCATGCATCAACCTTTCAACATGTTTACAATGATAGCAATCCTTGTCATGGTTTTGAGTTTCTTGAGGTGAAAGTTCAAGTGAAGTGGGTTGAGGATCTTCAAATGAAGGAGGATTTGATTGAGGTTTATTAAGTGGTGGTTCTACAATATTTGAAGGTAGAGGTAAAGAAGCATCAACTTCCATTTGGTCGGTGGTTGCCTTTGATGTCTTCTCATAATCCAAAATGGACTATTGGGAGGAATGATAGAGTTTGCTTTTGGAGCAAGTGTTGATTCAACACTTTGATTTTGTTGCTCAATCTTTTCAAGTGGATTGGTTGGTAATGGTGAAAGATGAGATGGCCAAGAGGGTAACTCTTCTACATTGTGAGAGTGTGGAGATGATTGTGAGGTGGCTCTAGGCATTAATGATGTTGGTTGAGTTGTGGAGGATATGTTTGGTATAGTAGGATTTGGTGATGAAATCTTAGTGGGAACACACTTCTTGGGGATTAGTTTGATTGGTTTCCTTGGTGTAGGGGAAATCCTAGCATTGGTGGACTTAACCGAGATGATTCGGTTGAGGAAACTTCGTGTATGATTCTAGCAAGTTTCTTTGGTGGTTCTTGAGTGGATGAGTAAGCACTAGGAGCTTTTCTCATGATGAGATGACTAAGAAGGATGGTTGCAATCACTGATAATTATGTTTGGGTTTGATGACTAAAGTATTCTTGGCAATGCGAGTTATAAAGGAAGAACTTTGCAATTGCATTTAAGACTTAATCCACTAATGTTCTTGGAAATGTGATGATTGACATGCACAAGGTTGAGATTTAGAGTTTCATCGATCTAGGAACTCATTTAAGATGAGATGGAGTGTTTGAGTTAGGAAGATGAGTTGAAATGATTGTTTTAGCTATGTTTGACATAAACCGTCACCCGGATCCCATGGTTCCTCCTTGAAGGGATCCGCTAGGCTAATCCTAGGATCCGGCCTCATAGCTATGACAGTTTGAAATGAGGTTTCTAGGAGCTAAAGCCTATCTCATTTTGAATGTTTCAGCCTCCTAAGGGTTTAGGATGAAAGGGTACTTGAATGATTAGAGGTAATAAGTGTTATAGCAAATGATTGCTTTTATGGAAGAGGATGGGACAAGATGACTACCAATGGATGTCCAAGGATAACACTAAGAGTTATGAAGGTGTCAAGTCATAATAAATGATCCTAGTGATCGATTTTAGCTTGAGGTGATATTAAAAAATTCTTAAAAATTTCAAGAATTGAAAACTAATTTTGTCTTACCTTGAGATATAATGACTAGAAGCAATTTCCTAAAATTGCTTAGTTTGTCTTCTTAAAGTGTTTTGAGAGGTGAGAAATAGTTTGTGAGTAGTTGAAGCGGAAATATGGTGAGTTTAGATGTGTTGATAAAATCGACTAAGATCTTAAGTAAGCCTTTAGTGAGTCTAAGCCTTCTCATCCTTGAAGTGGACTTAGTTGGGTTCTAAAATCATATGCTAAGCTAATGTGATGTTATCTAGAAAGCGCTTTGATGTATCGAATGTCAGATTGTCGATCCGATGTCACGGATCCCATGGTTCCCTCAAGGAAGGATCCGCTAGGCTAATCCTAGGGATCCAGATCCGCAGATCGTAACCAACACGTAACCCACACGTAAATGATGCGCAGCTTATGCACACTAGTAAATCCACGATAGACAAGAGAAACAGCATGTTTATCACAAAACACTAGTTAAAGACAATATCCAAATAATCATAAACCGAAAATGCTAAAATGTAATCATCCAAACATAAGATAAAGAAAACAAGCACAATCCTATTGTCTCTTTCACAATCCTTTCTTTTCCTTTTGACGGCTTAGTGAGGTTGTATGCGAGGTTTTGGATCATGCCCTCAATTGCTTAAATTCGCGGTTTCGCTTTGGAATGGTCGGAAGTTGTTTGTGGTATTCAAGGATTTCCAATTTGATGTTGGCTACGGGTCGACATCTTCTTCATCTTCTTCTTCTTCACCGCCGAGGAGTCCGAGAGAGCTTCCGGTTGCTCTCCATTGACCATGAACCGGTTAGAGGGTCGTTTGGTAAGAGGTACCATGACGTGATCGGAAAGATAATGATCATTGTTGATAGGAGATGGTTGCAATGTACCAACATACTTACAAAGTCGTGTTAGAAGCATACCATACGGAAGTACCATGTTGGAAGCTTTGAATACCCCAGCCATTCTCCTTACCATGTAATAGGAAAGATTAAATGGCCTTTGATGGATAAGACAATAGATCATTTGCACAAGACATGCTTGGATGATCTTTGTTTCAACTAGGCTAATGACGCTTTCCCTAAGGATTTCTTCCCATTTTCTAAACATGGGGTGCATTTCAAAAGTTCCATTTGAAAGGGATTACGGTGAATGAGCTTTGTTTCGGTCGAAACGGATTGGTCGATTCTTATTTTGAAAATAGTGTCTCTGATGGTTTCGGGTTCATCAATAGGAGTGTTATAGAGGCTTAGGATCAAGTGCAAGGTTTTGAGCGTTAATTGCCCAATCTTGAGAGTACATACAAATTCCTTCACAAGGAATGCGAAGAATTTGAGCAAAGGTGTTGAGAGGAGAGTGAAGTTTTGTTTATTGATGATGAAAGCGATTGAAATGCTATCATTGACGCTTCGAATGATCCTAAAGCTTTTGTAAAATTCAAAATGAAAACCGACAAATTTGTTCATCTATGTCAAGGAGACAATCAAAGTTGATTGTCGAGAAAACTTGACGAATGTCGGTATCTTCAAGGAAACATTCCTTGACTACACGACCTTCGTGGATAAGTCGTTTTACAAGGCTTTTGAAAATTTTACGGTCGGTTTTGGTCAACCCCTTTTTACGATAGTAATGAGTAAGGTAGTGGACGGTGTCATGATGATCTTGTTGAGTAGCTTTGGGCATGGTTGGTCCTAAAAATACAAATTTTCCAATTAGGTAAAATTAGTTGGGATGGGTTTATGGTTTTGATTTGTATTAACAATGTTGTGAACACAATGTGATTTTGTTTAAAAAGCCCCTTTTCATGATTAATTAAAAAAGCCCTAATTAAATTAACTGATTAGAAATTAAGAGACCATAAACCCTAGGATGAGGATGATGAAGATTAGAACAAGTTAATGTAATTACTTACAATGATGTTCTAGGAAGGAATACTTGAGAGTATGGAGGCCAATGAGGATGGATTCAAGAGCTTGGTCGCTTTAGTGTTATTTGAGTAGAGGAAAAGATCTGGTGAATTTTTGAAAGCGATAGTCGAAGTTCTGCTCCACGGCCCCTGATCCTTTGCATTTGGGATCCGCTAGTACAACTAGAGGATCCGCCATCGGGATGTAAAGGGAGTTGTTTGGTATTATTTTGTAGTAGGCTTATAAATTAGCTTACCCAACAAAAAATGGAGGTATTAGATAAGGATTGTTTTGAATGATGATTTTGATGAATCACATATCGAGGGTTCATATGTGATGACGGCGTTAGTTTGACAAAAAATAATATCATTCCTTATGTTGAAAAAGACGAGAAGGTGATGAAAGAGACTTCTAATGATGTTAGTGATTAGTTAAGCAAAAATAACTTATGACAATAAATGGAACTCATGTAACCTATCTAATGAAGAGTAGAACATACCTCTATGCTTTTTGATTTGGTATAATACCAAAAATACTTCATGGGCTTTAGAAGTAATCCTTTGTACTTGGTGTACGAAGTTGTGATCACCTTTAGATCCTTCCTTGAATGTTGACTTCATTATTCTTTGAATGAAGATTTTGAGAGATTCTAGCATGAAAATTTCTTAAGAGCAAAAGTGGTTAGAATCATCTATCAATGTTCAACAAAATGATTTTAAAAGAAAATATGACCAAAAAATCCTTCTTTGTAGTTTTCAAACATACACGGATCGATCAAGTCTTTAAAGTACAACATACTTTAAGAAACTTGGTAACGAAGCTCGATGCCAATTGTGGAAAACTAGAAGGGGGTTGAATAGTTTTACCAATTTAAAACTTCCTTTAAATATTTAGATCGACTTATGTCAATCTATTTGATTGTTTATGTTGGACGTTGATAGATGGATATATAAACGTGAAATGAAATATAAAGAGTAAGAAGCACATCACCACAACACAAGTTATTTATAGTGGTTTGGCACAAGGACACCTTCCTTGCCCTACTCCACCCCCGAGTCACCTACTCGAGAGTTCGTAAGCACTACACCAACTCCTTGTGGCGGAGAAGCCTTCACAACATCGCTTAACCTTTTTCCCAGACAAAGCTAAATACCGAGTTCTTTCACACCAAGGCGAACCACACCTAACACAACGTCGCTTACCCTTTATACGGTGCTAGGCTAACCACCGAGTTCTTTCACACCTTAGGAGAACTAATCCTTCACAACGCCGCCTACCCTTTATTAGGTACTAGGCTAAGCACCTAGTTCTTTCACACCTTAGGTGAACTACACCTTCACGACACAACACCTAATCTCAAGGAGATCTACTCCTTGTTACAACACCATCAAGGATATCACCATCCTTGTATATAAACAATACATATATGTATAACGATGCACCTCATCGATTATACGACCTAGGCATTCTTCCCAAATGCTACTTGATTTGATTCTTTGGCATCCTTCACTAATGCCTTTGACACAACGCTTGGCACCCTTCACTAATGCCTTCGCCTTGACACCTTTAGCATCCTTCACTAATGCTTTGACACGGATGATGAGCACCTTTCACTAATGCTTTATCTTGACACTTTCGCATTCTTCACTAATGCCTTCAACCCAACATCTATGGAGAAAGGAAGAACTATCAACAAGAGAACCTTAGTAGTCTTGATGATGACGAAGCATGGCAACTCATGGACTTTGAGCTTGCACGTCTTCAAGAGGTGGTGATCTCTCCTTTAAGAGGAACCTAGTAGATCACACAAAAACAAAAGACAAACTACATAGATCACTTAGATCTGAGGTTAGAGGGTTAGAATACTTTGGGGAAGTATGTGTGTAAAAGCACACCTAGAGAGGAAGAAATGGCTCTATTTATAGAGGAAATTCTCTTCTGCTTCCGGATCCCACGGATCCCTACCACAAGGGATCCGCTAGCACAACGCTAGGGATCCGTGGTCCGCTCCTCTTGCCCATGGGTATTTTTGGTTATGGGTCATGGGTCATGGGTTATGGGTTGATCCATGGTTTTCTTTCTAGATACAATGAACTTGGTTAAGTGGTATATATAAAACCATGGGTTATGGGTCAAAACCATTTGCTAGTATTTACCCATTTAGTATATACTTGTATTTACCCAATTTAGCATACACTTAGTTTTTACCCATTTTAGTATACTTAGTTTAAGTATATGTTTAACCCAATATGTAAACACTAGTTGTTGTACATATGTATCTAAATCATAAAATCACTTATACTTGTTTTAGTGTTTTATGTGACAACTTAAGTGTGTTAGAAAACTATTAACTCAAACTATTTACGTACTCTATTAGTTTCGTTAAATGATTTTACATTTGTTATCGACAAAACATTTAGAAGATCGTAAAATATAAATAAACGCTTTTACGGCTTATTTGTATTAACAGCTTTACCGCTCTTTTCATCCGCCTTTTTCCTCATTGCATCCATTTGAGCACTCGAGCATCTTTGAACTTTTGTCCATTTCGACCCTTTGAAGCTTTTAGGATCAATTTCAATGTTTTCAACTTCCTCAACTACTACTTGTACGGTGCTTCTTTGCTTTTTCTTTCTTCCTCACCGCTTTTCTTTTGTCTTTTTTCAAGAAAGGATGTTAGCTGCTGTGGAGTAAGTCTTGTGTGTTGCCGACACATATGGAATCTTCTCGTGCTCGTGTTTTTGCATTATGGCTTTTCCTTTATCCCGTCTCGATGAAGAAGATGCTACCAACGGAGGTGTTGTTGTGATGATTGGTGGTGGTGTTGTCACCGCCATTGTCATTATTGTTGTTGTTGATGGTGGTACTGATGAGATAGCGCGCCGAGACCGGTTGAGCCGGCTCCCCTCGTGTGAGAGGGAGTCTCTTCAATGGCTTTTCCCCTCAACTATTGTCGCAACATCGGTGAGAGCAAGAGTTGCCTCGAGACCGGAGGAGTTGGTGTTGCTTGACCTTTGATGGCTTGGTATATCTCGTGACCATGGCCTTGATGTTTGGTTGTATCTTGTTGAAGACTCGGTGACCTGCTCAAAGAAGATTGGCCTCGAGATAACCTGTGGGCTCATTCTAGGCCCAAGATTCCGTGCCATAAAAGACGATGCCTTAGCCATATTTGTAACTTAAGCATCCAAAGAACCCAGTGTTGTTTGAAGATATAGGAGGGAGGACTGAAGACCCTGAACATTTGCAGATTTAAGCATGTTGATCGGCTCAAGAAGGTCGGAGGAATGTTTCATGTAAGCTTCAGAGCCTCCAAAGACTTTGGAATTAAGTGTTGGGTCTTCTTTCATAGAGTCCTTTATTTCATCCAACTAAAAGTAGACTCAAGGTTGTTGAGAAATTTCTTTAGGTTGTCATCAAGCCTTTCAAGATTATCATACATGAAACCTCGTGCTCATCGTCGCTTGTATGGGCATCAATAACTTCGACTTTCAGATCGGCATAGCTAGCAATGCTTCAACATGCCGATCCCATAAAGTATCGATGACTCGAGTATAACTTTCGAGGCCTTTGTAATCCACATAACCATTGCTTTCGCTAGAGGAAGAATGTTGTCAAACTTTGAAATTCCTCAGATGTAATGAAGCAGGAATCGTAGTCATGTTCATCAGTTTAGCAGCGACTCTTCGCCTCGAGGTTCAGCCGATGCTCTTGTTCTCGAGTTTGAACATCGTCCATTTCTTCTCCCGCCGAAAGTATTTCTTCTCGCCGCCGCCTAACTCTTCATCGAAAATAGGATATCATTTACCTCAAAGAACCGTTAATAGACCGGTGGTGGTGATGGGTTCCATATCACGGTGGTATTTGTCCTTTCGAGTCTTTGTCCCCATGTGCTCCTTCAAGCGTGGGCGATTCCTCTTATTCCTAGAAGCGGATGACATGAGATCCCTATCGGGTTGTTCATTTCCTCCGAGTCTTTGAGATCATTCTTTGGCCCTCGACAAAAGCCGTGATTGGCAAGTGTCATCCCTGGGCAACAGCAAAGGCGCCCCTACCACCGGTTGTTTGTTTCTCTCGGATCTTGGGAGTAGTAGTTGGGACCAAGGGCACCGACTGTGATGTATCAGTGTCCTTCGTTGTCACCGGGGTGGATGATGTTTGGTCTCCTTTATAGTGTCTGATTAAACCTTTGAACCTGACAACCACAACCACTACAACCTGATAACCATTTCAACTAGAACCTAAGTCGCTGAAGAAGTTGGTATGAGCCTGAAAAACCAAACCATAACCCTGATTACCTCAGTCACTTAAATGTTATAACTTCAAAAATCGCTATTACTATTGCAATTTTTTGAGGGGGAGAAAGCATTTAGTGGGTTCGAAGGGGAGCTGATAAATTTCAGCTAATGCATTCTCAGTGAATGAATATCAGTGGACTAAACATGAAGCCTCCCACGTACCTGAATTCGGGTTAGCTGATGGTTGTGTCAGGGTGGATAAGAACAGAGTATGAGTAGTTTATAGGACTTACGGGTTACACTGATAAGGATGGTCGTCTGAGCTGAGCCTGAGTGGGTTGAAACTCGATGACGGAGTAGTTAGAATCACACAAGAAGGCTATGACTCAGGGTATGATATCAGATTTTTCATATCACTCGAACCAAAGAGTGACCCTGAACCGTGGTCTCACTGAACAAGAGACTCCCTGAACTTGAATAGCTTCTGAAACCGAGTTCCTCAATTCGTGGTGTCTCTAAACCTAGAGTGCTTGAAACCACGGAGTGAACCCATGGAGATTCTGAATTTGAGCTCCTGAAACTTTTAGGGAATGATACGAGTGGGATATCATAGCTTTTGCAACATCAGGGAATGTTGTGATTATAAGTATATTGGGGTGTATTTGTACCAGTGTATTTGTATTCATAAATGTATGTGTTGTAATACCAAGTCAAGTGACAAAAGAAAATGGACACTGATGTATCAAAAATTGAACCAGGTCCTTTCACTTGAGTGATTAAAATGTCCTTCAGGGAATTGCAAAAGAGAAAGGACACTGATGTATCTAAAATGAACCAAGTCCCTCTTAGCATCAAAGTGAACCCATGGTCACTGAACCTAGTCATTGGGTCACTAAACTCCCACACTAAACCCCACAAACCTGTCAAAGTGAATGAGGTCACTGGATTCTGAACCTGGTCACTGACCAGTGAACCAGCTTATTGATACCTCATTCACTGAACCTGGCTCTGATACCACTTGTTGCTCCTGTTTCACAATCGTTTAAAAACACTTAAGACAATAAACAGACTGATTGTGAATAATGACTTAAATCAAGTAAGTAAAAACACACTGATAAATTTTCAACATTTATATTCTTTATTAGAAATGAATCAAAAGAATACATTACCCAAACAATTGTGGAATAGTACTCGGGATTGAAATGACAAAGTATAATAACTCCTCACTAAGCTCAAAGTTAAGTCTCGAGCACAACTACAAGGAACCACCGAGCTATCTCGTGGACAAAGTTGTATTGGAGGAGTGAAAGATGGTCAGTGTGTGTTTTACGCTTAGTTCACAAGCTTAAAATCTTCCACTCCAACTCTTATGCTATTTATACAAGTATGGTTTTTAACTCTTTCCTAGAGGACAAACAAAGTTACGTAAGACAAAATACTGATTTATTTTGTCTCTGTTTACAAATGCTATATTGGGTAAGTGACAAGGTTGCTTTCTTCTAGTCGATGATGACACTGAGCCTGATAGTTAGCCTCATTCAGGGAAAGTTGACTTTGGTTGATAAGGACTTGCCTTATATTTTCAAACTTATTGTTAGGAATTAGAAATTCTAGGTATTAAAGAGTCGGCCACCTCAAGTATATGTAATCGTTAGAAAGCTCGAGTCGAAGTTATTTTAAGTTAAGTAGTATTTAGTTAAGTAACACCGTGGAGGACTGGACGGGTCTTTACCCACCGTATGCCTCGATCCATGACCCGCTGTGTGCGTTTATGTAAGACTATAAATACTCTCTACCTCCCAAGGTAGAGAGTTGGAGCTCATAATAATATTTTCTTTCTCTCACTAGAACTTTCTCTCTCTAACATACTTATACGCCTACTTTGATCATGGTTTAGAGTGTTTGTGAAATCCAATAATTTTTCAATTGGTATCAAGAGCCATGGTTTGATCACTTATATTTCATGCTCTTTGTTTTGGTGGATTTCATAAGGTTTTTGGGGTTAAAAGTGTTTAGAAGAGTTTGAATCATTTGGATCATTTATAGTGTTAAAGTTTGGATTTTGATTGTACTTTTGTGTTTAGAATCATTATATGTGTTTAGGTTTTGATTTGGAAGGCTTGAATCATCGTGGTTGGGTTGTTTTTGGATTGAAAAGTGGTGGTTTTTGAATAATACTTGGAAGCGAGTTGAGTCAATCGCTTGTACTTTTCTTGGTTGCGAGTTGACTTGTTCTTGGAAGCGAGTTGTCTCATGCGAGTTGCTTATTGAAGCGATTTGTTCTGGAAGCGAGTTGTCTATGCGAGTTGCTTATTGAAGCGACTTGTTCTTGGAAGCGAGTTGCCCTAAGCGAGTTTTTATGGAAGCGTGTTGGGTTTTTATGCGACTTGGCTATTAAGCGAGTTGTCTCTTTATGCGACTTGTGTTCTATGCGACTTGGCTATTAAGCGAGTTGAATAAGCGAGTTGATTAAAGCAACTTGTTTTATTAAGCGAGTCGACCGTGGTTATGAGTTGATACTAATGCGACTTGGCTATTTAGCGAGTTGATTCCTTAAGCGACTTGTCTTCTAGGTTTGACCAAAGTTGACTTTTTACGTCAAAACTCAAACGGCCATAACTTTTGATCCAGAATCTGCCAATAAATACTGCCAAAACGACCGAACACTGAATATTGTGAGGTTTCACCACGATGTCGTGAAACGAATTTTTTGAGGCCCAAATCCCCTCCAAAAGGAAGTTATTGAGGTTTTTAAGTTTTTAGACCTATAATTCTCCGTTAAATCATGCAACAACCAATCCAAATCTCAACTAAACAACATCTCAGCTAATCCTACAAACAATCATAAGTCCTTACACACAATTGTCTATCATTTTGTCAATCCAACAGTCATCTTAATACATTCCATTGGTCATTGATTAACGGTTTGGTCTTGATTTTAGTAAAATCCCCAAAAGATTTTATTTCTGCTTAAATCATAGACTTGTAAAATCCGTGCATACTACCACATCATGTCTTACTCTCACCGACCAGTGATTTGGAAGTACTTAAATTGTATGATGTCTGGACAACAATGATAATGTTTGCTACATCGAACGATTAAAGATGATTGAATCAATCAATGAGGATGTGATATCTCCGGTTCGACTCGAAAAGATGTAAATGCACCAGTCAAGGCTACAAATGCCATGCTAAAGGAAAGTAACATTGAACCTTATCGCTTACTTCACTCTCACCTCGTATGCTTTTTGTCCACAATTTTGGATCGAACATGTAGTGCCATCTTCCGTCAGGATTTACCTACATTTACGGGAACATTACTATTGAACTTAGAGCAATTGGAACAACAACTTGTTAAAGAATAGGTTCAAGAAGATAGTTCTAGAGTCGCACTTCAGTGATCCACAAACAATTTCACCATTCACCGTGGGGAATTTACATCGATTATGATCAAGACATGACTGAAACGTCTTTCAAGAGACACACCGAATGGAAATTAGCGTGTTAAAGAGACACTTATCCATCTCATGGATAATGTGGAGAAGTATATTGAGGAAGTTACTCGATGTATGAAAAGTGGATGAGTGTCCGTGCATTGAGAGATAGGTGTGATAAGTTGGGTAATGTATCTCGTTGAAGAATTGGTGTCGCTAAATGCGTAATGTCGAGACAACTAATAATGATGAGTCGATAATGCTAAATGGAATCTTCGTGCTTAAATTCACAAGAGAGAGAGGTGCACCAACCACAACCGTGTAAGTTAATGCAAAGGAACGCCCATGGAAGCTTCAGATGTACCCAAGATAGAGATGCACCAACACAACCCGTGCATGTCAATGCAGGTAAGTTGCATGGAAGTTTCGATGTACCTAGTCATGCATTTTCTACTCAAAATGATGATTATGAGTGCATGAGTACACCGTGATTTGTGCTCGATTATTCCTTGACCACCGAACTCAATACCTATAAGGATCAAGTTGTCATATTTAACAATAAGGTTAAGTTTGAACTTACCACTCGCGAAGGTGAGATGGATATCCAAATGCGTACAATTATTAGAAAAAGTAATTTTAGAGAAGAAGTATTAAAACAAGAGTTAAACTCCTTACAAGAAAAGCTTTCCAAAACCGCTAAGCAAAACACGAACTTCAAGAAAATGTTAAAATGCTTAGCAAGAATTCAAGGCTAAGGAATCAAAACTTTTGAATGATTTTTCCAATCTAAAACTTTGAAAACAAGCTTGAAAATAAGTTGTACGTACAAGGAATACCATTCAAACCGCTCACATGATCACTAAGCATAGAGTCTTAAGCGATAAGCACAAGATTACCCTTGTTGAGGAACCAAACCAGAGGTAATTAAAAGGCTAGAAATGCTCATAAGGTGCTTTATGATGGTAATGAAATCCTTAAGCCTAGGCGTAAACCTAGTCGCGTTGAGTGCAATGAGGAAGATAAGAAATCGATGAAGTAACTAGGAGAAAATGAATAAGAAGTTAGAAGATCCCGAGTGTAAAAAGAATAACATAACGATCAAACCCCATAATTACACTAAAGAAAATTGGATCTCCTTGAACAAGTTTAAGCCTCAGACTTATTAACCCCCAACAAGTGTTCGAAAAGGATATGGAAATGCAAAAGTCGAAAATCTTGTTGAAAAGAACCCTTGTAGGAAACGCCTAAAGCAACCGTGTATCCTCCTAATACACCAATGCACTTAGTTCCTAGATCTATTGCCACTAAAAGCAAGACCTTAATCACCAATATGTTATCTTTCAACTATTTGTTGATTTTGAGAAAACTTGTAAGAAAAGGATCATACCCACCGGTATAACCTGAAGGGAAAGGGTTTTGAGCAAACTAAAGAATGCTATTTAACCGAGGTCATGCCTTTCTTTAAACAACTAAAAGATCAATTTGAGAGTCTTAAAAAGGGACGATTCGATATTAAAGAAATGGAAAAGGAATTTGACCTAATGATTGTTGAGGCTAGTGACTATGAGAGAGAATTAAAATATAGTGAGATTGAAAGGAAGAACTTGCATACACCGAATGAGAATCGATTTCAATGTATTGCTCAAGATGTGTTTTTCATCGCTACAAATTGTTCCATTAATGCTTCTCAATTTCATGAATTATCTGTTGCTCGAAAGTCTCCCATGATCGTGTCATTGAGCTTGAAACAACAAATTCAAAATTGCATGAGAAAATAGAACAGATGATCATGATAACTTGGTCAAACATTATTCTAAATTAGAAGTTGAACATCTTGCTTTGCAATTAAAACATCAACATCTCAAAGAAAATGTTAAAACCTCAAATATCAAGACATCCTCTCGATGCTCCCGAGTTTGATGCGCTTTTGAAATTAGCAAACGTGATGAACAAATTCGAGCTCATTATAACACGATCAAAATATTGAAAGCCCAAATTTCACAACCGAAAGGTGAAAAGAAGGATGTGACTTGCTCCCATATGCCTCCACCTTTAGATTCTCGAATTTCCAACTTCAAAACATAATTGATAACTTGCAAAAGGAAAATGATTGTTTTAAAGTCGAAATTTCAAAGGTTAATGATCAAAACAAAGAGTTATGTGATTCATTTAAAGTTAATCATGATAAAAAATTGAAAAGATAACTTCTTTACTTAACGATATTGAGAATCAATCGTGAGGTGAAAGGAAAGTTGCCAATCCCCAATTGCAAATACTGCTCCTAAGGTTTCGCCAGGATAAATATGGTATCGATATGTTATATATTCCCCACCCATTAGGAATAATGAACTTGCACATAAATCATATCTCTCATACCTTAAGGAAAGTTTGAAGGGTCTCCGTGAGATTGTTGAAGATGTAAGATTAGAAAAACCTTTTGATAGTACTATAGCCTATGCCCGCATGGATGCCAAACGATCTCGTGAACTCTTAGAGCATGTAATTGTCACAAGTCCGAAATCTAGCAATAGGCGAGATAGAATAGTTGTGCCTTGTTCTATGCCCAAAGCCAAGCATGCGACCCTTGATATGCCTTGTTCCATGTCTAAATTCAAGCAAGCAACCCGTGATGTGCCTCCTAGAATTTCAGATCCCAAGACTTCTAGACCAGAATGCGAGATAGTAGTGAAGCCATGTAATGTTCCCATCGTTACTTCTACAGATGTTAAGATTGACACTAAAGTTTATGGGTCAAAACCTAGAAGCAATGCAAAGAAGGATAGGATTACGCAAACTAAAAGTGATCATGATAAGGAAGTGAAAAACACCATAGGGATAAGAAGTTTGATTTGAACAAAAGAATTGTGTTAGTTCTAGTATTAGCTCCAAGCTTATCAAATTAATTCGAGCCCTTATCTTCGTCTCGCAAAACATGTAAAAATGTTTATCTTCCGTAATCATGATAAATGTGATGTGTTATTTCGAGGTCTATGATTCATAACCCGCTTAAGAAAGTTTGGAGATAAACAGATTAAGCAATCTCGAAACCTCTGTGGAATATGTTTACAAATGTAGGATTTCATGGAAGCCCACAGTCGAATATTAACACATGGCAAACCCACCCTTAGCTAGATCCATTATGCCTAGAATAGTGCTGTTAAGGTTTGAAGCCAACCGGTAGAATAATCCCATTAAGCACAAAAGGTCATTTGACTAAGTCCGATGCTTCTACTAGTTCAGCTCCTAGTGATAATGCCATTGCATCTAGGGTTTCTCACGATTCAAAGATTGTTTGTGCTAACCAAAAGGAACCCATCAAGACGTGGGGATCCAATGTTTCCAATTCTCGTCTTCGTCTGTTGTCCAAAGTGTGTCGTATAAATCGTCCTTGGTATTTGGATTCGATGCTCTAAACATATGATTGGGCTCTTAACAATGATGTCTGCTCAACCGCCAGCCTCAGATTATCATTATGGCGCCCGCAGATATCTCTTCAGCCCGCTCCTCAAAGAAAAGAAAGGTGTACGCTTCAGTGCGCTTTATCTTCAGAAGAAGAGAAATCTTCATGTTTATGATCATTCTCAACGCCATTCTTCATCAACAAGCTTCATGTTTCTCCCATGCTCATTCTGTCATCAAATGGATCTACGTTCAAATGGCTTTTTCTTATTCACTTGTTAAATCAAAAATGGCAACTTCGGATGCAATTTTTGAGGGGGAGAAGAGTGAATATACTACATGATGATGGATGTTTGAATATACTACATGATGATGGATGTTTGAATAATGGTCATAATGACTTAATTTTTGATGACTCTCCTCCAACGCCTAATGCTTCACTTACTAAGGATAACTGGATTCATTGTTTTTCAAAGATATGTTTGATGAGTACTTCCAACCTCCGACGAATGTTGATCATCTAGCTTCAAGCTCATGCTCCGGCCCTATTGACTCAACTAGTTCACCATCTAAGAAGTACTTCTCGAATTCTCAAGAAACCTTATCTCCAATTACCTCACAAGGCGTTGATAATGACTATCATGATATTGTAGTTGCACCATCAATAATGATCCGCTCTTTGGTATTCCTATGCCAAATCTTCACGGATTATTGTTCCTCTCATGGTGCACGTTATAAATCAACCACATGAACATTAAGGAAAATGACTACCTCATCCGCCGAAAACATCATTGGTGAATCTTCCGATCGGTTTCTACATGTATACCTTAAGGAAGAATGCATTGATGTTGAGGAATCATTTGTCCGGCTCATTCAGGTGGGTCAATGTACATCCGATTGTATGTTTATTCACGTGTTGGACATTTGACACAAGTTGATTACTTCGAGTTAATCATTTATCACTTATTTGAGATTGAAGTTGACCTTCACAAAGGCGTGTTCTTATTTGATAACTTGCTCGGGCTTAAGAATTTGAGTTGAAGGCTTGGTTTATCTAGTTACCAGCAATGGAGTGGATGGTTGAAGACCGGTTAACTATCACTATTAGGAGTTACGTTGTTTTACTCAAAGGTCACATGCGATGACGATGTGGATAATATCAAGAGGTGTTAATGTCTCATACTTTGTTTGAGTGTGAGTACTTAGAGATTTGCTTGAAGCATAGATTCTCGACACCGTTCTTCCATCTTTAAGTGCAAGCTTAAGAAACAAATGCGGGAATTCGACTTCGCTTCAAGTTTGGTATATCGTGTTTTTCTTCAACAAATGGTCACTTCAAATTGTCAACATATGGGTTGATAAAGATAGTCGAGAGAGTTTATGTAGCATTGATTCTCACAGATTCATTTCGCTATTTGAGTTCTTCTCACAAGATTTCAAGTTTATGGATATATTATGTTTTGTCGATTCCGAGGTATCAAAACCATTTGGGGAAGGATATATTATTCCAACTATTTGGGGAAGTGGTCTCGAGACCTTTGGTTTTGTTACTTCTGTTCGCTGGAAGAAATGTGAGAAGAATATTTGAACGCGAGATGATATCGCCTATCGACATCTTATGAAGATGTTGACATATTGTTCCCCAAATAGACAACCGGTCAATCTCGAAGAGTAAGGTGTACATCGGGATGCACACAGTTCATGTGATCGGTCGAATCGCTAATACGATTTGATAACCAACGAGACGATCAATGTTTCAACTTGTTACTTCGGTGTTCTCGTGTTCTTCTTGGTGCCGAGCTTCAATCAATGAGACCGCTTTGTATTCAACTCTACTTCTTAGGAAATGGTCTTTATTCGATGTTTGTCGGTTTGGGGAAGCTACCAAAGATTCAAATTGAGAAGGCTCATGTCCGCACGATTTTCTTAGAAGCCTCGAATGCTTTGGTGGCGAAAGTTTAAGAGATGTTGATTCCTTTCTTCTACAACGTCGAACGATATCTTTATCTCGGTACTCATTTCATCTTTCTTAAACTAATTTATCTCTTGTAAATATTTATTCGAAAACAAAATACAAAATTATAAAACCTTCAAAATCAAATAGAAAATTATAAAACCTTCAAAATCCTTAAAAATCAAAAATTGAAAATCCTCAAAAATATTGTCAATTTGTTATGTTTTCTCTGTTCGATAATATCTACGGTTCAGGTCTGTCATTCAAAGAATGACACGGACTTTAGATGTTGTTCGAATTATTAAAAAAAAAAAAAAAATCAAAAATATTTTTGGGAGAAAGAGAAACAATGGCTTATTGTCATCTCGTGCAAGAACCTGTTTTTAAAGAAAGAACGAGCCATACTTTATCATGTTTTCAAAATTCCATGCTCGATTCTATAAACCTTTATCCGATGAAAACTAACTATTTTGAAAAATAACTCGACTCTATTTTTGATAATCATCCGGACTTATTTGTCAAAATATCAATCTCTCAATCAACAACCTATGTCATTGATCGAGGGGAGAATGATTTCAATTAAATTAAAAAGTTATTTGGCATTAAATTGTTTTCAAAAGATATACATGCATGTTTTATCAATGGAGTTTAAAGTCTTAAATCCGATCCTTATCGCTTAAAACACTTTCATAATCAAGTCACAATTCTCCTTAAAAGCTTTCAAAATCAATTTAATTTATAAGAGATCACAAATCTCAAATGATTTGATAATTGTGATCGGGGAGAATGTGTGATTTAAATTGGATTTAAACCGATAATTCGGTAAATGGTTTTATAAGGATGTACATGCTTTCCTTCCCACATGTGACGAACGATTTCAAATTTTCCATGCACATGTTGAGGGGAGCATCTATCTTAAACCTATGATTTGAAACGTGATCACTTATCTCATCAGGCTCCTCTAGTATGTGCAAAACTCTTTTCAAATCTAGAAGCACATATTGAGGGGAGCAAAATCATTTAAAATCTCATCCTTCCCAAAATGCTTTATCTACTTGATTCGATTTGGAAGTGATGTTGATATCTTTAGAAAATGGTAATCAAAGAAGTTAATTCTTCCTCTTGCCTCCGTGTGCAAAACGATTTCAAACATTTGATGCACATGTTGAGGGGATCACTTGTTCTAAAAATATCAACAACAATTCGTGTACAAAATGTTTTGATAATATATTACAAGTATCCGGATTGATTTTCAAATGGTTTTCAATTGGTTCCAATGGCGTATGAACAATACCAAATAGACCACCAACTTTACTTTATGTACGGTGATATAAGGATGATAAGGTTAGAATTGGTTCCCATGATCCGCCGAACCGGAGGGATCTACCCAGGACAATCCACTAGTTAGTGTAGAAGTCCTTAGATATGATGATAAAAGGAGAAAAGTGAGATACGGGAAGAGTGCGGATCGAGATGTAGCAAGCATCGAACAAACCCAACAAGGTTCTTGCTATGAAGTCTCGTAAGCAATCAAGGGGTTGAAGAATTAAAAGAATTGAATGAGAAAAGGGTGAAACAAATAGCCCTCCAAATATTCAACCTTAGAGGCGTAAACCGGTTCAATTCATATGCTAACGATGGTAACATCGGTATTGAAGACAAGACGTCATGAACCCAAAGGACGACCGCACTTCAACTTTCCAAACCACTCAAGTTCTTCTTAAAAGGACTTGTTTCATTCTCACGGGAACCAACATTATCTATCGACTTTCTCTTAGAGATTGTTGATATTGAAGAGGAGACCTCTCCCTAGTCTCCCAAGACAGGATCCAAATATGCACATATTGAGTCTAGAGCCACGAGATCATCAATAAATCTCATTAGACACCTTCAATGAAGACTCTCTGCTTCACACAATGTGGAAAGAGATTATATCTTGAGTCCCACGATTATCCTTGTGGTATTGCGAACATCCGAGTGATGTATACATATTCACAATGAAGATGGAAAGCCTTCGAGCCAACATCAAACAAGCTCTCGGTAGGTGGCATGTGAGATCTATTATATAGATCAACCATGTGACAACCGAATGTAAACAATGGGCGATTCAATCTCTTGAAACAATCCGGTTCGAGTTATGAATCGACGGATACCTTTGAAAACCGGTCATTGTGCTTAAAAACTCTTTTCTTTAGCACATTGACCGTGTTCGAATATTTCAAATCAAAGGTGTTTTATGATTGATAATTGATTTACATTAAAACCTTCGTTGTATTGCAAAAACAATTTCTATCGAGCAATACACGATTGTTCTTCAAATCTCTTTTCATCAATCGCTGGACTTAAATTACCGGTTCACTCAATCCGTGTTGTCTTCTTTGAGACGTTCCGGTTTGAGAATAGCTTGAGCACCGCGAAACCCCGTCAAGGAAATTCTTCGAATTATACCGATCACAGCAAGACATGTATCGATCAACGGGAACCGTGGGCAGTACCTCAATTCAACTAAAGTGATCAAAGACACTTTGTACGCTTTATTGCTAATCGTTGTATGCAGTACGCCCGACGCTTGCAAATGATCGAATGAAGCGGTCCATCCATAGCCGCATGCTTACTTAACACGATGATCTCAAAAGAAATCATGATTAGTGCATCAATGACTCGATATTTTCACTCCATGCTTCGCTACGCCGCCAATATCATGAATCAACTAAAGCTTTCGCTACTACGATGAGAAGATATCATGATCCGAATGTGAGCATGTCGGTCCGAAAGTCACAACATCACATAATACCAACACCACAATGGATGTCTCGTAGATTTTAGTGGCCGATGATCTCAAAAGTCGGCTCAAATTTATTATCACGTGGATCAAGAAAGACCTCCACTTGGAGTAACCAAGCATGCAATGAGAAGAATCAATGACTACGAGCTTGAGCAATGTACTACATCAAGAATGCAAGAACAATTGTTAATGAAATATTTGTTTGTATTCAATGTAATTTTAGTATATGTTTGAGGTGACCTCCTTGGGAGATTGTTAGGAATTAGAAATTCCGTGTATTAAAGAGTCGGTCACCTCAAGTATATGTAATTGTTAGAAAGCTCGTAGTCGTAGTTATTTTAAGTTAAGTAGTATTTAGTTAAGTAACACCGTGGAGGACTGACGGTCTTTACCCACCAGATGCCCGATCCACGCCCGTTGTGTGGCGCTTTATGTAAGACTATAAATACTCTACCTCCCAAGGTAGAGTTGGAGCTCATAATAATATTTTCTTTCTCTCACTAGAACTTTCTCTCTAACATACTTATACGCCTACTTTGATCATGGTTTAGAGTGTTTGTGAAATCCAATAATTTTCACTTATCCCGCCTTGTCCCGCTCATTCTTCATTCTTCATTGCCTTCATCTTCAACTTCGATTTGTCTTCGATGTAAGTAGTTGGTGAAGAGTTTGGGATTGATGAGTTATTGTCATCACCACCGAATCCACCATCTTCTTTTGACCCGGCTTCACCCCTTAAGTTCCGCTTCACCGAGTGAGAGACTTCTTCTTTGTCTCTTACTAAGTATCTCGAAGATAGCTCACCAGAGACTATGCTTCGATGACTTGTTAGTGTTTAAGGACAACACTTGTGGTATTTTCTATTCAAATCCTAGACTTAAGGGGTTTGGGTATTTACTGAACCCAACACTTTCGCAAATACTCAGCACCATATAACTTTATAATAACCCTACAAAAGTTACGGAGACAATCACATGTTGTTGTTGCACCCAATTGCAGATACTCGTCAAGAGAATCAGGAACGACCGTGTATCCCAATTGACGAATTGCCTCAGTACACTTGACCAATGGGGAAATAACAAGTACGCCCCTACAATCAGAGTTTGTTGAAAATAAGGAGAATAATTGGTTACCTCTTGAACAATTCGAGAGAATAGGTCTCGGCGCATCAGGAACCTCCGACAGAATGTTTTTTCGTCATATAACGGTTCTTCGGAGAAGTAAGCGGCAACTAAACGATTATGAGCACCTTCATGATCCCTAGGCGTGTAGTTTCGTTGAGCCTTTGGCGATGACGCTGGTAAGCGTCCCAAGCATATCACAGAATTCCATAAACTCCGTGAACTCGCTTCATAACTTCTTCCTCGCCGAAAGACGAAGAATTAGAAAATATCTTGTAAGACATAATTATCAAAATGTGTTTGAAAGTGTTTATGAGAAGTTGTTTGAATTGTGTGTTTAAAAATGTGTTTGGGGTTAGTATTTATAATGTTGTAAAAGTAGTAAAGTTTTTTAATTTTTTAATTTTTTTTTAACCCGACGGTTGATTTTTTGTCCACATGTGATGCTTTAAACTCGTCAAATACTCAACCTAGTCTTCTCTTTTGTACCTCAACCGAACACAACCAAGTTCCCACAATGAGGCAACCGTGGTAACCCTCCATCAACCGGTTGAGGCAACCGTCCATCGTGACCAACCTATCGCTAGAACCATAAAATTATACAAATTATTTGTACACAATGACGTGTCAAGTAAATTTGTGAATATTTTTAAGAAATAGAATTTAAAAGTAAGTTTAAGACAAATTATTTTCCAAAAGTTTTCCATTCTAACATTAATTGCTCTTATAATAAAGCGTCAAAACAAAAATAATTTATTAATGAAATATTGAGAAGTATAATATAGTTTTAATAACAAAAGTATTCATTAATTGCACATATTATATATAGAAACTTTAATGATCTAACCCACAAGTTGGTTTGGGCAAAACATAATATTGTCTATATTTTTTTAAATTGAGCGGTGAAATTACGAAATCCCAAATTAAAGAATAAAAGTAAAATTATTGAAAAACAAAATTAAACAATTTTTTTTTAAAGATAGTTGCCTTGATAAAAAATCAAGACTTTGATAGACTCAACACAGACTCACAGAGATAAACAAAAGTGTGTTTCTAGTTCTTCTTTACGCAAATGTCAACACTTATAACGGCGCGTGTAAGTGTTTTCAGAATCTGACGACGTCATCTAACAGTAACATTTTTTTCGAAATGCTACCAATTTAAAAAAAAATACATTTTTTTTTATTAAATGTCATTACTTGTATTTAATAAATGTGAAATTCCAAATTCTCATAACACCACAATTAATAAAAGAACATATTGTACAAACTAAACAAGCTACTACTAAACACCAAATATAAAATAATACAAACTATACCAAACTTTTGCCATTGCTTATAGTTCTATACGAACAAACTAGTCATTAAAGATATTACCAAAAAAATGTACAAATAAAGTAATTAGTAGCCAAAAAATTTAAATTACAGAATACCCGCACCGCATCGCGTAAGAAGCCTGCTAGTTTTGAATAAGAAGCAAATGAGAAAACAATTTGCTAAACTTTTGTCTTTTACATTTAAGTCCAACACATTTTCAAAAAATATTATTCAATAAAAAAAAGGGATCACATAAAGTATCAACAAGTCACAAACCATGTCAGCATATTTAGCAAGAGAAAAGAAAAGCTTGAAATAAATTTTCTTTCTTTCCAAAACCAACCATCCAAATAAAATGTGACAACCTTGTTTTAAAAAAAAACCCTAATCAATTCATAAAAAGATAAAAATAGAAAAAATTAGGGTTTAAGTGAGAGAATTAATTAATAATGACGGAGATGACGGAGGTGGAAGGAGGAGTGACGGTGAAGAAGAAGAACACGAGGAGCTGGATATTGATAGATAGTAATGTGAATGAGACAGTAATGGATATAGATAAATATGCGATAATGCATAGAGTACAGATTCATGCTCGTGATCTTCGTATTCTTGATCCTCTTTTGTCTTATCCTTCTACTATCCTTGGTCGTGAACGCGCTATTGTTCTCAACCTTGAAGTAACCCTTCTTTTCCTCTACCTGTTTATATAATTTCTTCTTTTTCGGTGTTTGTTTATTTATGTTTAGTGTTCCTAAGTTTGCCAAAAAAAAAGAAGCTATGGGGTGTTTGTTTAAGCTTATACGCGGGTAGGGGTGAAAACGAGCCGAGCCAATCCCGAGCCTGTCAGAGCTCGAGCTCGTTTAGGCTCGGCTCGTTCGAGCTTTTTACCGATCTGATCCCGAGCTTTTCACGAGCAGCTCGACTCATTTCCACCCCTATACGCGGGCTTATGATCTTATATAATTTCAGCTTATATTTCATAAGCCTCAAATTTCTGGCTTATTTTGAGATCTATGGGCTTATATATAAGCTTATTATGTACGCCCATAAGTCTCAAAATAAGCCACGAAATTCGGGAAATATATGCCGAAATCAAATTAGCTCATAAGAGTAAGGGTGTTTCGGATTGCTTATTATAAGGCGCTTGAAGTAAACACTTTAGAAAATAGTGTTTGGATTTGCTTATTTTATAAAATTTGCAATTTTTGAAAATACTAATTTGTTGCAGTCAGTTTTAGTTTTAATATGATTGAAAACTAGTACTAATTGGATATAAGATTAGAGAAATTGCTTATTGTCACTCAAAATAAGTGGAAGCAGAAAAAGTTACTGTAATGTTGTGGGGCAAAAATTGGTTTTGAACAAGTGAAAATACTGTTTGTTACTGTTTTGAGATATAGTCTGTACTTGTTCTGTACTCAATTTCCTACTTTTATTCATCTTATTACAGCTTTTTCAGCTTGAGGTGTTTTTTTGCTGATCCTTTTTGAAATATTTAAGTGATTTCTGTTTTCGAAAACTGTTTGTCATTCTCGGATAATCTGATATACTGGTTTCGTACTCTAAAACAGCTTTTAGAGTGTGTGTGTGTTCAGAGGTTCTCTTTCAAACATGCTAAACTTTTTGACCGATGTTTCATGTAATTTTGGTTATGATAATAAGATTTATTTTGTTACAAAGGTTTTTTTTTATGTATAGCACTTTTACAAGTTAAAGATACCTTCATGTGCAAAGTTAAGCTAGAAAGCATTGATAGAAACGTTTTTGGCCCATAAGCCACTTTTTAACTCTTTTGCTGAACTATGCTAGATATCTTTCCTGGACTGTGAGAGTGATGTATTTTTATTTTGAGATTGTGTTTGTATCAAAATAAATACAAAACTTGTTTTCATTCGGAAAAAATGAGCTAGAATCACGTCTTGTTTAAAGTATTGATTTTGAATTATTGGTGGAAATAGTGTTTGTCTAAGAGATGTCTTGATTTGTCTTATTGCATGGCAGTCGGTTATTATTCTGTAACTTTTATGTATGTATGCTTTCATAGATGTCAAATTTTTGTATGCTTGATACATAAAGTCGGTGTAATTTTCTATTCTATTTATTTTGTTTATCGACTTCAGTTTTATGACACAATCTTAGAATTTTGGTACTCGGGTATATTCCAACAACACAGATACAACAAAATTTCTAACCAAACAGGTCAAAGTTATACCTTTACAAATACAATGCTTAATGTTCGTAAACCAGAAGATGTGTTCCGTTTTGTATGTCTAGTCACAAAGATAAATCTATTATTAGAATTTCATCAGCCTTAAACATTATTAGTTTACACTATGGTCGTAAATTCTGTATGTTTCTTTTGCTGGTTCGTCTACTAATTTTGTTTTTAATGATCTATTTCTGTGATGCAGCATATCAAGGCTATTGTCACTGCTGAAGAGGTTAGAACTTTTTTTTTCTTCCATTCATTTTCTCTTGCATCTTTTGTGAAACGGTTAAAATATATTACCATCAAATCATGTAATGATATTTACAAGTTGGTCCAAATGAAACTTCGGACATTCCCACAAGAATCCAGAAGCCAACAACAATTTAAGCTTGGACATTCTAGTCACAATGCAAGCTAACATACTTACATTTACAAATCACTAAAACATACTGAAGTAGGCATTACATGCTATACAGAAATAACCTACAGTACAGAAACAAGATAGAAACGAACATTATTTAAACCCATGCACCAGGGTAAGCAGTTCTACAAACCATGAGCTGCCTTGAATTGAAAGACACATCCGAAGACCATACATACCAGTCAACTCCTGAACCATGGTAGTAGTAGTAGAATGGAAGGTCAATCAACAAGCCTTCACTCATAGTAATAGTGTCCAGTAATCCAAACACTCCATTCCAGTCAAATAACCTTCATGACCGAATTACTAAACCATGAGTTACATTTCCTTAAATTAAGGGACACACCCAAAGACTATACATACCAGTCATCTCCTGACCGATGGTAGTAGTAGTAGAATGGAATGGAGTTCATTTGAATGAGTTAAGTAATCCTTTTTTAGGAGAAATGAGTTTGACATGTTGATTATATTGGTAGTCATAATGGACCTCAAGATAAGGTCCATACAGAATATAAGATGTTTTTTTAACATAGGAAGCCTTATGTATGATTCTCAAGATAAGGGTCCTTACAGAATATAAGGTGTTTTTCTAACATAGGAAGCCTTATGTATGATTCTCAGATAGCCGTTGAATACATGCCTATGTATGTCTATAACATGTTGCTAATGGGTTATGCTTAGTGAATAGAGCCATAGATAGTAATAATGCTACCAATATTTTTATTGTTTTCGATGTTCTGATTGATGTTATGTGTATCACTACTTGCTGTTATTATGTTTATGCAGAGACTCCAATAAAATTGTACCCTTTAAAATCTAGGGAGAATGGGTATTGGAACAGGGCAGGGGGGATTTTGATTTAACTTCCTATTACTTTGCTGTTTCATTATTCTAGTTGCATGTATCAGGGAACAATGTTCACTGAAATTTGCATGAAAAATTGGATTATATGCTTGATGTATCTTGATGCTCGTAGCATGTATTCTATAGAAGATGGTTCATATACTAGTCGCAGCATGAAATTATATTGGTTTTCTGTGTTGCTTTGTTCCTAGAATTTGATCACTTTCATATGGAGGTTCAGCAAAACAGTTTGACCTTGTTACATGATTACTAAACCATTATTTTCATTTTCTTGGGCAGGTATTGCTTCGCGATCCTTCAGATGATAATGTGATACCAGTTGTTGAGGAACTACGGAGGAGATTGCCCGTTATAAATGCAAATCAAGGAGAATTGGGTGGTCAGAATGATGTTGAAACTGGCGAAGAAGATGGTATAGTATTCAAATTCTACCTTAGTTAAATGTTTGTGCAAATTTTCAGTTTCAGTTATATATATATTTTTGTATTTCTTGTGTTTGGAAAGAAATAGCTCCTTATCTGTTGCTCAAGCATGTTTATTTTCTGGTTGCTTAATAATGCATGCAGAGTCTCCATTTGAATTCCGAGCACTAGAGGTTTTCCTAGAGGCGATTTGCAGCTTTCATGCTGCTCGTACGACAGAACTAGAAACTGATGCTTACCCAGCATTGGATGAGCTTACATCTAAGGTACTTATTTTTCAGGGTAGCTATTAGATGATTATTTTTCTTGTTTCCACACGCGCAATCATATGATTTTGCTGTTTTCATTATAGAAAGCCATATGAAGCATGCTGTGAAATGACCTGATTGTGCATATGACTTGATTGTTCATGTATCATATGCTGCTTCGTATCTTTTTGAATCTGTATTGATACTTTTGTATATCATGGCTGTTCTGATTTGTAGATTAGTAGCCGTAACCTGGATCGGGTTCGTAAACTGAAAAGTGCAATGACAAGGCTGACTGCTCGTGTTCAAAAGGTATTTATGATGCTTGTTACACACATTATATAGATACATTCATCTATCATCAAATTAAGAAGTTTTTACCTTCAATATAACATGTAAGTTTGTTTAGGGTGTCTACATGGTAGTTATACTTGCTAACCTGTTGTATAGGTCTCATACTTGTGATCTGTTTTCAGAAGCTTAGAAATATATACCAATAGAAAGTGACTATCCTAATCAATAGGCAATTTTGAAAAACAGTTAATACTATAAGAGTTGTCCTCAATTGCTTCTAGCTGGATTTCCTAAATCCCATCTAAAATGAGAATGCATGTTTATAATTTTTACAATGGTATTCAACTCTTCTGTATGGTGTACTTGCAACATTTTTCCTCTACGAGTCATGTAAGAATTGTAAAATCTTCTTTCTTGACAAACTTGTAAGCAAAATCATCCGGCCTCATAGTAGTGGGGTGTTAGAATTTGTGGTTAAACAGATAATGAGGTTTTAAAGTTGTGATAATTAATTATGATTGTTTGGATTATTGATATCATGAGTATGGTCTTTTCAATCATTTTGTGTCAATACAGTTTGTTTAGGAGAACTGCGCAATTAGTTGATATAAGAAAACTGATTATCACTTATCATTCTTCAAATGATAAAGAGCGTAATTATGTTCATTTTGGTACTTGCAAATTTGAGCTTTTAGCTTACTGATTATAGTTTGTTGCAGGTGAGGGATGAACTTGAACGACTTTTGGATGATGATGATGATATGGCTGATCTGTACTTATCCCGAAAGCTATCTTCAGCTTCACCAGTAAGTGGGTCAGGTGCTGCTAGTTGGTTTCTTGGGTCACCTACTATTGGTTCAAAAATATCTAGAGCCAGCAGGGCAAGTGTGATGACCGTTCATGACGATGAGAATGATGTTGAGGAGCTTGAGATGCTTCTAGAGGTTATAACTTAGAATTTTCACACTGGGGAACCATGTATATTATTCCCAATTCTTCTTTTGCGCTGGATTTTTTTGAAGCTTAATAGGCTTTTTTGTATGTGTTTCAGGCGTACTTCATGCAGATTGATGGAACGTTAAACAAGTTAACAAGTGTGAGTGATATTTGTTCATTAAAATTTTCCTACCACTAATATATATATGCTTGCATTCTGTCTGCTTTGAACCTGTTTGTTAACTAAACTTATTGCGTAAAACTGTAGCAATTTTCTTAATTGTTTTACCCTATGATGTGGGGTCTGATATATATGTTCATCTTCATAAATATCATGAGATTGATACAATTGTTATCATATACCATTATTGGCAAAGTTTACGCCAATATTACTTATTTGCCCTTTAGCCACCATTAAGAAGTAATGTTATTATTGACCGATTTTGATTTACAAGACTCTGTTTGGTTATATTTGGGATATCATATAATTGTCAACAATTATGTTTGAACTTTGTTCCGATTTATTTTGGATGAAAAGTAAGATAGCAAGAAGAGGTAATGAGACATCATGATTAACTCTGTAAGAAATTTTTTCTGCAGCTGCGTGAATATATTGACGACACAGAAGATTACATCAACATCCAGGTATGCAGAAGGCAGTGCACCTTTTTAGCTAATTCGATTACGTACAAGTTATGATTCTGACTGTGCTATCATTTTTTCTAATACAGCTTGACAATCATAGAAATCAGCTCATTCAGGTCTGTTTATATTCTATGTTTTTCTGTTCATTAACTGTAGTCTTCTAGTGGAGGATTAACTCATTCAGATTCTATTTACGAATGCAGTTGGAGCTCTTTCTAAGTTCAGGAACTGTATGTATGTCGATTTATGCATTAGTGACCGGTATTTTTGGCATGAATATACCTTATACGTGGAATGAGGATCATGGCTACATGTTCAAATGGGTGAGTGATATAAATTTTTTAAATGAGCATGCCAGTTCTGAGTGACGTATATTTCTGTTCCTAAATACTGACATATATTATCATGTCATGAATCATGACAGGTAGTGATTTTGTCGGGTGCATTCTCTGCTGTTCTCTTTCTTCTGATTGTTTCCTATGCTCGTTTAAAAGGGCTCGTTGGATCTTGAATTTGATTAAGAAAGTCCCGTATGGATACTGATTTCTAACTCCTTGCACATGCTTTTTCAGGTACGAAAGGTACTAATACTGACTATAGTCGCTTCATTTTTATTTAGTTCTCCTTAAATTTCAATACTAATAAGGAGAAGCAATACAAACTTGAGGTCGAATTGTAACCTGGGATGGTATATTTCTTGAAATGAATGTCGAAAGTAACATATTTTCCTACCTTTGTACTTTTCTGGGCAGCCCTTACAATGGTTTGTTTAAATTCTTATCATCTCTTTGTTAATCATGGGTTCACTTCCTTTCTCTATGATTCTTAAGGTGGTATGAGTGCAATTGTAAACTTCGGCTGTCAGTAGTTTTGAAGAGAATGTCTATTCAAGATTGTGTTGTAAGTCCTGTTTTTGGTTCAAGTTGACAATGACATTCAAGATAGTGTTCTAAGTCATGTGGTATAAGAAAGGCGTTTGTAGTTTGAACACAAACTCTTCTTAACAGGGAATGCATGTGTCCACTGGTGTTCTTAGAGGTGGCAAAGCAGGCGGGCGGGCGGGTGCGGACTCTGGTCAAGCAGACTCTGGGCCAAACGGGCTATGGGCAAACAAGCAGGCACGGGCTAAGCAGGACGGCAAACGCAATTCCGTGTTATCTGGCGCTTTTAAAAGACCAAAAAAATGACGAAATAAATTCATCGAATGTAACACCTCATTTATATTTAAAAATAAATGTAAGTTTTTCTTTAAAAATAATCTAATGTTCGAGAAAAACACATGTACGTTATGTCATTTAACTTAAATGAAGCAATAAATGCCCATTTCAAAAAAGGAGGAGGCCAAATGTCTTCAAATCTTTTAAATGTTTTTCATTTAGTAGTTCTTTTGATTTTGGTACAAATCACACTCTGGTGTTCTATTATTTTTGTAGAAAAATGCTAGAACTATGATCGTCTGTGGTATGAAATGAGATTATCCTTAATGGGAAGCCGGGTCAACTGGTGTCTGTATGTCTCCACTGGTGCTAGAATTCAAATGTCCCTAAAGTTTTACATTCATGATTTTATCGGTGTTATCAGTTATTTTCCTTATCTGTGGCACAAAGTGACAAACCAAGAATTCAAAAAATAGTTCTGTTGATTGCGAGAATCGATTAGGATATGTAAACTTAGACTATCAAACTTAGGTGCCACTAATTATGTAGTACAAATTGGATATTATTTACCAAGAGTAAAATCGCCAAAGGTTCAATGTCAGCCAGTTGTGCAAGTGAGAGCTCAGTGCCTTGCGATGTAACAACCGGTCTTAGGACTCTTAATCAAACTATGTTTTCTTGTAACTACGGTTACAATCTCGAACAATGTACAAAATTTTGGGTTTATAGAGGTTTATGCTCATAACTTGGGACGTAATTAATCTAATATTTACGTGTGTAGCATAAACAAAGCTTATGGACCATGATAGTGTATTGAAGAAAAGTTGAGAAATAAGAATTCAGGACATAACTTATTTAAAAGGTACATGTGTAGTATAAAATAAAGGAGGTGATTTGCTTACTTTTATTTGCACTTTTTTTTTTTTTTCACATTTACTGTACAAGTTATTAAAGTATCTAAATATAGACAACCTGTTTGATGTGGTCTTGGGTGTCTGTCAAAGAAGGTGTGAAATCAATTCGTAAAATAAAGGAATTGATTTGCACTTTACTTTGTTTGGACACTCCAATCAATCATCGAACAATTGTATCATATTTATATTCGCTTTAAATACTTGTACATCGAGTGTCTTGAATGAAAAAGATAAGTGTCTGAAATCACCTCCTAAAATAAAGGTTGGGAGAATCATAGTTCTATTAGAAGTGTCGATTTGTGTCAAAATTAAAAAATATGCTAATTTGAGCAAATTTGTAAAAGATTTGAAGACATTTAAATTTCATCTTTTTTTTGAAATGGGTATATATTGCTCATTTAAAAGTTAAATGGGCATGACAGGCAAATATTTTTTCAATTGGAGAACATTACAATTGTTTTTAGGGAAAAACTTATAGATATAATATATTTAATTTTTTTGGTGTTACGTTGGAGGAAGTTATTTTGTCGTTTTGAGTTTTTTCAAAGCTATTCGTATAACATGCGCACGTTTGACCAGTGTCTATTTAGCCCATAGCACGTTTGAATCGTGGCTCGTACCCGCCCGTTTTGTCACCTCTGGTTGTAGCACTCGAGATATGAGTTGTACATGCACTTATGAACAGACTTTCTTTTATACAACCAACCAATGTGGGATAATGTGCAACACATAGACTTTCTTCTACACTAATATTGTTTGGACGAATCCTAAAAGTTTGGGTTTAGATGAAGCTTCTGTCTATATTGTTTTTGCTATCAAACGATTCTAGTCTAATAAGTCTATTCCATTATATGAAAAGTGCTTATCTTCTGGGAAATAAGCAGGAAAAAACAAGCCATCCCAAACACGCACCCTCTATTATAAAAAGCGATGTTTAATAAACCTAATTTGGAAACTATTGTAAAGGATGATCATGTCTGACTATTGAATGGAAGTCAACAGCGACCATTAACTTCTTCGTAGAAATTCCTTCGGCACACTTTTTTGCATGTAAATTTGAGAACATGAATAGTCATCAATTGTTTGAGAACAAGTCGGAGTTAGCCGCGCGTTGCAGCGGAAAAAATCACCAATAAGTATGTGGTACACAAATAGTGAGATAACTAACGTGGACTATTTATGTAATATTTTGTAACACAAACAATTCTTGAATTTAACTCAGGACCGTTACTTGAAATCTATTAAAGACCGTCTCTGAGAAGCAAGTTAACTGGATAGGACTATTGCTGCAATCACATTTAACGACATTGGTGAAATTTGAATGTTATTATAAACTGTCTTTGCAATGTAAGTTCGTTGGAGGGACTATTTTTACCATTTTTGAAATATACTTAAGATGGACTGTAATAATACTCACAAAGCATTAAAAAAAATATTTGACAAATGTTATTTATGAGTGGAAGTTGCCCTGCGTTGCGGCAGGAAGAAAGAAATAATCAACAATAAGTATTTGGTTTTTTGATTTTCAATTAATCTATAAATAATCATTTGTTAACATCTTTAACCGATATGATTGTTTTTGTTAAATTAAAATTATGGACGCTCTTTGTAAAGTAAGGGAACTAACATGGACCATTTATGTAATATTTTGTAACACAAACAATCTTTAAATTTAACTCGGGACTATTACTGAAATCAGTAGGTAACTAAAGGGACTACTTGTGTAAATTTTTGTAATACAAATAGTCACATATTTAACATAAGGATTGTTGCTGCAATTGCATTTGAAGACAGAGATGAATTCCCAAATTTATTAAGAACTGATTTGAGAAGCAAGTTAATCGAATAAGACTGTTGCTGCAATCACATTTAACGATAGAGATGGATTTCGCCTGCCTCTGAAACGCAAGTTAACCGAATGAACTAGTTTTGCTATTTTTGAAAATATACTGTAGATGAAAAGTAATTTCCCACACAAAGTATTAAAAAAACATTTGTTGAAGTTTGCAACTTTTTTTAGCAAAGTTTAGTAAAAATCCGTCCTTCGGCTACCTTGGATCAAGGGTAGAGATAGGAAATAAGTCAAAGCTCGATAAAAAAAAGTCTTAGTATGGGAATAGTCGGTGCGAAAGGAAAAGCCTTTCTAAACAAAGGTTAGTCTAAGTAAAATTGTACATAATACGAGATATAATTATCGATAAGTCTAAAGGTATATATTAAACATATACATCTTATTATACTTAAAAGCATTATAGTGATGCAATCCTAGTTTAGTTCCGCAATAAACTAAGGTGTGTCATTTTTGAAAAAATGTCTTACTAGCCTCTTTTCTTCTTGAGTCGGAGGCGGTAAAAATGATCGAACATTAGTGTTGTTTGTTTTTTTCTTTTGAGTCAGACCCGGTCAGACATATAACATCTTACTCAATAAGAGGTGGGAAGATTGTCTTATTGCCTCTTACTCGATAAGAGATTGAATACTTGTGTTAATATAATATATTTGATGATTTATTAACTATGTTATATTTATGATAAAAATTCTTGTTTCATACTTACATAAGTTACTTATTATCGCATTGCGTTGGTTTAATAAACAAGTTGCGGAAAAGAGCACTTAAAATCATTCGGACAATTATACAAAAACAAACAACATTATTTCGTTCGATTTAGACTTTCTAGTCACTCTTACCGGTAAGATGTGGTAGTCAGATTCAGACCTAAAACATCTTAATGAAACAAACAGACCCTAAGTCATATGCATTTCATAAACTTTTAGTGAATATATTGAAAAATGAGCTCAGAACAACATTTGTAAAATTTTTGAAATCCTTGAAATGAGATGAGAATGAGCTCATGGCTTGTTGAAACTGTTAGGGTGTGTTTGGTTCACCGTAATCCGGCGTAATTGGATGTAATTGTCATTTGATTACATTACGTAGCCTGTTTGGTTCGCAGAATGGAGGGAATTGTAATTCTTTTTTTGGGTAAAGGGTTTCCCCAGTAAATATATTACTCCAAAAAACGTTTAAGTACAAAGGATATGAGTGAATTCCCATATCTCAACCTGTTACATAAGCAAATAACTTACATAACAAGACGCTTCCTATCATTTAAACAAGAAAACAAACCACTCCTCATTAGGTTACATAAGACACCTACCAAAACAAAATCACTACCTACCACGACCTTGAAGCTTGATATCATACATGTCATAAAAAGCATTCAATTGCCTTGGTAAATTGTGGACCTGATCCGCATAGTCATCATAGTAATCTTCAAGCTCGTGCCCACCGCCTGTCGAAGCGAGAAAATTAGCCATAGGATTATCCAGTGGAAGCACCTCCTCATCATCACTATCCGAAACAACAACTTCCCCTACCTTATCATACGGAGAAGAAGAGGAACTAGGCTTAGAAGCAGCAACCTGCTCCTTCTCTTTCAAGTCACTCACAAGCTGCTCTTGTGAATCCTTACCAGTCTTTTGGGACCCATCCACCTTAGCTTCCTTTGTATTACCCAGATAATCAACCTTTTTTAGAGGATGACCATTATCATCCACAAGAGTAGCTTTTCCATCAATAATTAGCTTTTCAAGCTTCCCAATTTTCTCAACAATAGAAGTAGGACAAGGAATACCATTCTCATCAGTATCATCCATAGCAAGAGCATCAAATGAGTTTGATGTAGCAACTGTCGTCCCACTTGTACTTGCCTCATTATTAATTTTCTCCTTATTAGCATCGGCTTCATCGACACGACTACATACACTTGCTTAGGCTTAGAAGGCTTAAATTTAGGCCCTTTACCTACATCAATACCACGATATATATATATATATAATATAAAATAATATATATTATATATATATTAAAATATAATATATATATATATATATATATATATATATATATATATATATATATATATATATATATATATATATATATATATATATATATATATATATATATATATATATATATATATATATATATATATATATATATAGGGTGCGTTATATGCGATCACCATTCTTGATACGATCTTTACAAAGACCATTTTAAAGAATCTAGACCATAGGATCATTTGATCAATGGTCAATATTATATAGTGGCATTTCTGTAAATAAATAGAAAATTATTTTGGCTGGAAAATGTTTTAGAAGGGCAAATATGGTATTTTGCTTTTTACATAAACACAACCACTTCCAAAAACACTCCCATTTTTTGCAAAAAAACCGTCAAGTTGCACCATGATAAGACGGAAATTAAATTTCCCTGGATTTTCTCACCATTTTCAACAAATCTTATCATCATCAGCTAAATTAAAAGCTACAAAGAAACCCACTCACCTAATAATTCATCACACCGAAAAACACACACACAAAACATTCATCATCGGTTTAGATCTGAAGAAAACATGTCAGGTATCATAAAAATTATATTTTAATCTTTAAATTATGATTTTGTTTTGCTTATTTTGATATTATTAACATAAATGCATCAATATTTTATCATTAATTGAAACGGAAAAAAATTAAGATGCATGTGTGTTAAATACTGATTGATCATAAAAAAGGGTAATTTATTCTTGAAAATTAACATTTAAAAATAATTGGATTGATTGGTTTATAGATATTAAACCAATTTATTGACATTGTGTAATTAGGTATTTTTAATTTTTCGATTGATTTGTTTTTGAATATTCTTTTATGTTTAGTAAAGTATGTGACATTGATTTATGAACATATATGTTTTTATAAGGTTAAAAGATGTGCGAGTGTCAATTTGATATGTTTAAAATATGGTCAATTTCTGAACATATATTTATGAACATATATGATAGGTCATATTTTTGAACAAAATTTTTGAAAATATGATGTTATTGGGTATGAGTTAGTAACATAGGTGTTAGTGTGTTGTTGTTTGGTATGGGAGTTAGATCAAACCGATGTTAAATGCGATAGTAACATAGGTGCTAAATTTGTTGTTATTGCTATGGAGTTAGTTGATTGTTAACATAGAGGATTGTTATAGGGTATGGGAGTTAATGTAACATAGGTGCTACTTGATTAACGAACATATATGTTTGTATAAGGTTAAAAGATGTGCAGTGTCATTTTCTTTTATGTTTAATAAAGTATGTGACATTGATTTATGAACATATATGTTTGTATAAGGTTAAAAGATGTGCGAGTGTCATTTGATGATGGTAAAATGGGTCACTTTCTTATATTTTTCGAACATGATGCACTTTTTTTGTAAATATGATGTTATTGGGTATGGGAGTTAGATGTAAAGCGATGGTAAATGAGTTAGTAACATAGGTGTTACAATTGTTGTTGTTTGGTATGGGAGTTAGATGTAAAAGGATGTTAAATGCGTTAGTAACATAGGTGCTACATTTGTTTGTTAGTTGTTAGGTATAACATAAGTGTTAAAGGTGTTGATTTGGTATGGGAGTTAGATGTAAAAAGATGAGATAGTAACATAGGTGCTACTTGACATTTGAGGTGAAAGTATCATTTTTTTTGTAAATGTATTAACGTTGGTTTTATTTCGTAATCGCATGTGTCAAAATGTAGGGAAAATCAGCAAGGGAAAGGGAAAGGAACTGGTTGAAGAAAAGGATGACACAATCAATGCAGAGGAAGAGGAGACGGACGACGATTTTGTTGAGACAGCGTGGGACAATCCAGGTTAGTAGTTTATATGTGCTGTAGGAAATAGTATACTATATAATTACAATTTGAAAACAAACGTGAGAGTTAATAATCTGTTAATGTATACATATTAGCCTTAAGGAGGAGTCAAAGGAACAAAGTAAAGGAACAATTGGATGAAGGAGAGAATGAGAATGTGGATGCTAATAACAATGGTAAGATGTTCTGTGTGAACATACTTGTATAAATTAGTTTGTGTTTGAGAACCAAAAATAATGGTTGAAGTTGATGATTAAATACATGGGTGTTTAGTTTATAGAATTAATTGTATGTGCAACATAGCAATGGTTGTTTATATTCGGATCAAGTAACATTTATTGGACATGGGTGTTTGTATGTACATAAAAGGCTAAAACATGTTTTTTGTAGATTAAAAGTAGTATTTTTGGAATAGAAATGTATATATGCGTATCGAACAGGGGCGTGTGAGTATATAGTAAAAAGAAATGAACAGAAATTTGCGTGTGATATGTGGTCAACATATATGTTATTTGAATGGCAATTTAGTACATTCGTGTTTGCATTTTTAATTTTATCAACATGTTGCAGGGGATACACGAAAGAATACAAAAAAAAGAGAAAGAGGAAAGAAGGTGGTTGATACTAACACTAGAAAAGATAAGAAACGCAAGGTGGAAATACAGACATTAAGGCGAGACCTAGTAACACAACATCGACAAAAAGAAGGTCACCTAGTAAAACTGGTGCGAAACCATTAGCAGCAACTACTTTTCAGAATAGGTGTAGCCCAAAAAGCTTGTACCTAGCTTGTGAGAATCTTATGCCGCACCAACTAGCGTGTTTAGAAAGAATGGGATTTGGGGAGGTGGTTGGTATAAAAATGGAAGGTATTCCAGCTAGGATAGGATTGTATGTTGTAGATAAGCTGGATGTGAAAAAGATGGAGATTAGATTAGCATCAGGGTCAATCAAAATTACTAAGGACTTGATTGCAGAGATGTTAGGAGTGAAAAACGAAGGAAGAGATATTGAAGCGGGTGAGGAAATAAGAGATGCAGAAATGATAGCGAGATGGAGAAGTCAATATGAGGGTGTTACGGAAATTAAGCTGCGTGGATGTTAAGGTTAGGATAAGACAATCAAAGGAAGCAGATATGAATTTCAAACTAAACTTCGTTGTGCTGTTTTCTTCTATAATGGGTAGGCTTAAGAATAAAGGCATGTGTGATTTAAAGATACTAGATTACATTAGCCCTGACACGGACCTTTTCGAAATAAACCGGTGTGAGTATATTTGGAAGAGTATTGAACATAAGACATGCAAAATAGGGTGGATTAAAGGAAAAAGGATAACTTCTTTCTTGGTCCACTAACGTTTCTCACACGTAAGTAAATTTGTTCAAGTTTGTTGGTACAAATTTATGTTATCATTCGGTATTGGTTCGTAATCCAAACACGGAAGATGAAATACCAACTTCTCCCTCACGATGGTTGCGAGCTATCGGAATCATCACAATGTTCTTGTACATACCGTATTACCTTCTTGATGCAATTTTCAAACATCATAGCTTGAACAAAATTCGTGAGAATATATCGCATAAATACTCTCAATAAACTTCTCTCAATCCAACCTTTTATCGAACCTCCTTTGAATTCACCGGCTAAATGTAATGACCACATATGGAGATAGCCCGTCGACTAACTTGAAAAAGAGGTAACTGTTCCAACTTTGTGACTTCTTGCTTGTTCTAAATTTTGAACAATCCACAAGCTGCGTGTGACATTGAGCACAACAACGTAACCCTTAAAGTGATGGTTACACACCGTGAGCACTCTAGCGTAACTCCTTA
This sequence comes from Chrysanthemum lavandulifolium, assembly GCA_022545495.1. Classification (NCBI taxonomy): domain Eukaryota; kingdom Viridiplantae; phylum Streptophyta; class Magnoliopsida; order Asterales; family Asteraceae; genus Chrysanthemum; species Chrysanthemum lavandulifolium. The sequence goes on along the minus strand of CM040246.1, from coordinate 198,952,567 downwards.
CCGATTATAACCAGATTTTCAAATTTCATAATGTGCTCCAACAAGTTATCTTGAGACCATCGACTTATCTCAAAGATAAATAAGTACATCCTTGAAACTTCACTTCAACTTTAAATCAATAATACCGTACAAAAACTCCGTAGCCATTTTTTCAGATTTCGCGCAAGCCGTGAATTATGTATCCCTCCGTGAAAATTTTACCATACCAAAATACCAAGGAACCACTCATTTACCAAATATAATCCAACAATTAGAATTCGGATAAAAATCCATTCGGCTGAAATGATTCATTTTAAGACCGGGCCATCATTGACATAAATGCCAACCACTTTGGTCCACTCGTGTAAAGTACTAAAGCCCAAATCAAATAATATAGATGTCATTCCGTTTGTATTTTTCTTGGAGGCCCACGATCCAAATCCAAGATATCTCATTCGGATATATAACTCACACCACTTAACCTAAAAACACACTCTGAGAAGTGCGCCTACCATCTATCATTTTCTCCAAAACAGATCTGAGAAGGAAAAATATAATTCGTAGCTCATTCACAAATCATGAATCATCTCAGATTCATCATCCCAAGTATCTCCCGTCACATATAATTTATCAAGCCGAACACCACAAGAGTTACGACTTCAAGATCTTGAGAAATCAAGGTTTCGGGTAGGTATCGTGTGATTGTTTTTAATTTGAGTCTATTAACGAATAAAAGAAATAAAGTAACATACTTGTTATCCTTGTTTTTTTAAATTCGGATATAATCACAAGATGATCAATGATGATGGATGATTCAATTGAAACAATCATGAAAAAGATTGCAACAAAATTGAGTCCCAAACTGAGATCATTGTATTTTCTGTTTTTCGAATTGAATGATGTTTGTAGATGAGATGGAGATGAGTTAGGATAGTTTTAAGGTAGTTGTTGGAGTTGATATATGATTCGGATCTGTTAACGTTTTAATGTACTGATATGGTTTGGTAAATGGTATTTGTTTGTTGTGGTCGATGTGGTCATGGTCTATTTTACGCGTAACATTTTTTCATTTCTGCTCATGACATTCTTATGCGTAAAACAGTTTTGGTCCTTATGCGTAGCCTATACGCGTAAGAAAAAATACATATTAACCGAATTATTATAATGTGAATGAATCGGTTTGTGTTACGTTGATGGTACAAAGTGCAACACTTTTAAAGTTGCACGAAAGAGACCACCAACCGTAAGTGGCGGTATGGACACATGAGCTGCCGAGTGAACGGAAGATGCGGAAGTTGCTTCTGGAGGAATTGGGAAGGGAGATCTTGAAGATCCGTTTGTTGAGGAAGATCAGGAACCGCCACTGGTGAATATGGAGGTAATATGTTAGAAGATTGATAATATAATGTATTTTTGTGCATGAATGTTGGATAAAGACATAATGAACTTCTGAATTACTTTGTGTAACAGGGATGTTTGTGGCTGTTAAACAAGTATGTTAAAGACATGGACAAATTAGGGATAGATTTTGAAAGGACTTTGGATGCTGCAGTGAAGATGTCCGCGGGGAACAGTGAGATGCAAGGGTTAGTTGAACAATATGGAGCCGTTCGGAATAAAGCATCCGTTAGTACCCCATCTAGCATTTCTAACATAAATGTTACGATGGGAAGGACAGAAGAAAGGGGAAAAGATGTTGAAAAAGAAAAAGGCGATGTAAGAATTGAAGATTTTGTTGAGGAAGGATCTCAGAGTAAAGGGAAAAACAAAGTGGACGATGCTGGAGCACCAATGGAAACAATGGTAGAATGGGGTCCAGAAACACAAAAGTTGGTTGTGGAGAGTATTGACAGAGACAATGGGACATGGGTTTGACTCTCCCGGAGCGATGATTGGACCATTGACGCAGGATTCTTTTGTAAAAGTAGCTGTTGAAGTTGATCGTACAATTGAAAAAGCAAAAGCCAAGGATGATCTGGATTATGGTCCAAGTTTTAGTCTTGGTTTGACTCCAGACTTTGCAACAGCGAGGGAAACTTTGGTAACACCAAATGCTTCGAAGGACAGTTCAGTGATATCAAGTCCGGTGCCTATAAGTTTTTGCCCACCGAGCGGAGTAGCAGGTCTGAATCAGGGTAAAGAAAAACGGCAAACATCATTGACTCAAGCAATGAGGTCACCATTTGAAAAAAGAATTTTGGAAGCTGAACCTAACTACATGGCAGATGAAATTAAGCTCGGGAAGTACCTTTTTCTCATGACTGCATATGATATGCGGTAAGTAAATTATTAAATGAAGTTTAATATTATGCATATATGTTCTTTGAAATACAGTAAAATAATATCTTATCAACATTGTTTATTTTCGGTTTTAATAGTGAGGTCCTGTATGCATCAAGATGTGGTCGAAAGTTATCAAGAGACCAGTTGCACGACTGGTGAAGAATATGTTGAAAATCACATGTTGGACGCTTGGGCGGTGGTTATGAATTCAAGGAGCATTATAGAAGCCAAGACTCTCCTTTGAGATTGTTTTTGCCAACATACGTAGTGGTAAGAGTATTTGTAACGTATATTACATTTATTTGAATTTAATAAAAATTACTTATATGTAATAAAATAAAATGCAGGATAATAAGAGTTTTTCTGTTGAGCCATATGACAACGATCGGTTACAAGCATTGGTGCAACATATTGAGAATGCTGCTAGAAATAAGAATGACTTCAAAACTCTGAAGAACATCGACCTCGTAAGTATATGATGAATATATTATGGTATTAGAGTAAGAAGATCCTATTTATTGTAAATGTACATAGATGGTATTATGTGTATATGTGAACTGAATTAGGAAGCAGTTGCAATGATTAAATCGGTTACTTATATATGAACTGAATTAGTAAACAGTTGCAATGATTAATCGGTTACGTATAGGTGAAATAAAGCAGAACATGTATGCATTCCCTTTTGATTTAAACTAAAACATATATGTACATAAACTCAAACATTTATGCATTCCCTTTGATGTAAATGAACATGTATGCATTCCTTTGATGTAAACAGAACATGTATGCATTCAAAACATGTATGCATTCCTTTGATGTAAAAAGAACATGTATGCATTCCCTTTGATGTTGAACATGTATGCATTCCCTTTGATGTAAACACAAACATGTATGCACATAATTTGATGTAAACACAAACATATATGTACATGCCTTTGAGTGCAATGAATTAGAACTTTCTATGTTAGTCGAGCGTAATATGTTTGGACATTCTAATCGACACTTTATTAAAATGCGTGCCTTTTGCCGGTCGATAATCAAAGACATCAATTTCTACTTGCATTTGATCGAAATATGGATGTGTGATAATGTTTGACCAAAGAAAGATTGGCAGAAACCCAAAAGTAAAGTAAAGGAAAGCTTAGCAACTTGAGTATCGCAGAGATGCTTGTAAGTAAAATTTACAACAAATGTGTTATTCAATATAGTAGTATAAAGTCATTGAATTGGTAAAGTATATTCCGATGCTAACATAAAATTGTGTACAATGCAACATCTGATTTTAGCCGATATCTGTTTAATCTAGGTCATGCTAAAGCCGGTAACATATTCAAAGCGGAACGGAGATTCTTTGAATTTGAAGGTCAAACTGCCAAGGTCAGAAATTATGTAGGTTTGTTTGTGATGCGTCAGATGGAAACATATATGGGCAAGGGAAAAAGCTGGGAATGGGGACTGGATGGAAATAAAGACAAACTTGAGAAGCAAATGGTCGTGTTAAGAAACAAGTATGCTACACGTATGCTGTTGGACAAGAGCAACTTGTTGATGGGGAAGGTTAGGACATATATTGAGAGGACTGCCGGAATAGTGATAAAAAACCCTGTTACCAAACAGGCGTCAAAAGCAAAGTGAATTTCATGGTCTCAAACATTTAAAAAGTCATTTCTGGTGACTTTTGGATTGTGTCTTTAGATTAATTTGGTTATGACTTTTGTTAGGTTTCTTATGAAATAATTAAAAACTGGTAACGCGTGTGTTAGGTTAAGATGTTTTGGTTAACGACTTTATGTCGTTATTTATGACATTCGGTATGTTTCTTATGAATAAATTGTGTTAGGTTAAAATGTTTTGGTTAACGACTTTGTGTCGTTCTTTATGACATGCGACTTGGTTGTTTATGATATGGTTTATGTGTTTTTATGTTAATTAGTTTCAAGATTTAAAAACACACATGCGACATATAAAAATTAAAACATGTATGGTTGACTTAAATAAAAGAATAAGGAGATATAGCCAATGTCCAATTATAGACGATATTATAAAAATGAAAAACATGTATGTGATGAAAATTATGGTGATTTAAGTCAAAATATATACGGACATATGACCAATGTAAGCTTTGGAATGTATACCATAAGAAATATACATAGATAACATAAGGAGTTGATTCCAAGCACGATCGAGAATAAAATTAGCACGTCGACAATAATAGATACATAACACCAATGTTCATTAACCAAAACATGAATGCTCATTACTAACAAGTAACAAAATGGATCAAAAGACAATCAAAATCGACTTTTCATTCAAAAAAAACTAAAACTAAAGTTTACCTAACCGTAAAAACATAAAAAGTAACCATATCCAACTAAAACTTAAATTTACCTAACCGTAAAACATAAAATGTAATCATATCCAATATAAAAATCCGTAAAACAAAAAAGAATATAAAAACAGATTTAACAATGTCGTTTATTCTTCATCATCTTCATCTGTTCTTTCTTCATCATCTTCCCGATCTTGATCATCGTCATGTTCATCATCTTCATCATCGAACTTGAACTTTCGAGTTCGGGACACCCACGTATGTTATGACCTTTTCCTTTACAATAACGCATGTCCGCGGTTTGAATGGAATTTTCCTTGATGTTCTTTGTTTTTTTTTAATGCTTTCCCTTTTCATCCGCACGTTTTATTCTTTTAGATCCTTTGTTGCTAGCTTTTTTAGGATTCTTGATATGAAGTCTTTTAGGTACAGTAACACCAAGCAAATCCGCATACATGGCATCCTTGTCCACTGTTGGTGTTGGCATCTCATCCTCTAATTGTTTCTTCCACTCTTGAACCTTTACAAGGAACTGAGATAACTTGTCAGTGTCGCTCCTTAAGAGACTGACACAGTCATCTATTGTTGCATGAACATCAGAAGCTATCCGATCAGTTTCTTCAAGGCAAGGACCATATCTGTGTCTCTTTTCAAGCAAATGGGTAGGAAGAACATTTTTTGTCCACCGACGATTTATGTATTGATTTGGAATTCGGGGAATATCATGAATACGGAAAACACAAAAGATATGTCTACAAAGGTAACCATGTCGGTTATAATGACCGCAAGAGCATTGGACAGTGCCATCAATTTGATTAAAAGTAACCTGAAATGAAAAAATAAAACCATTACTAATTCTCTATTGAAACTGGATAATATTGTTTTGCATATATGCTAAATAAATAAATAAATAAATAAAGTACACTTAACAGAAAAACATATAAAATAAAAATACCGTTGCATCTATGACTTTATTGGATCGCTTGTCCATTTGGCGTATGTTGCACGTTACAACAGAACCTTCCAATTGGGAATTAAACTGGGAACATGAATATAAACCCTTGTATATTTCATGTTGAACCTCCCTGAATATCGATTGTGTATACAACTCATGGGCATGTGCCTCAATTGCTAAATCGGTCAACAAAGAAGGATTTGATCCATTTTCCTTATTGTCCAAAACACGTTGGGTGTATCTTTGTTTCTCCATGGCGATTCGAAACACAACATAAATTGAACAAACGTGTTACCTTTGTGTGAAAAAATCAAAAACGCATTAGAACTTTCGAACGAGGCGTGGTCTTCATCAAACCACACATAGGCACTTCGTTGAAATAACCAGGATCCACCTATCTCGATTTCGTACATGTCGGACAACCATTTGTTTTCATGCAAGTTATACCTATTAATCAAATCATTCCATCGTTGTTCAAAAATTTGAGGAGTAATGTATACATTCCAGATGAGTTTGTGAAAGTCTTTCCAAACTCAGAATCAACCTCTAAATCACCTAATGTCAAAACAAACAATGTATGTATAAATTGATAAAAACAAACAATGTATGTATAAATTGATAAATAACATGCATGCATTCATATGTAACAAACATTTGAAGAACAAAACAAACATATATGTTCATTAATCATTAAACACCGCTTTCTTGATTAAACATATATGTTCATTAAACTGATACATAAAAATTTAACATGAGAAAATTTTTTAACATGATGTATCAATATATGTTCATTAATCGATTAACCATGTCTTATCCTTTTGTACTAAACATATATGTTCATTAATCAGTATACATTCATTACCGTGATACAAACATTCAAAATCAGAAGAAACAAATCTGCTCAAACAAAATCTAATGGTCTATAAACAGATATGCAAAATGGTCCAATCAGTTTAGTACGAGTCAGAAAACAAATGAACTACAAAATATACCTTTCCGGCAGACTTTTGCGTTATGTGCCACATACACAACCTATGATGAGACGGGGAAGATTTCACAATGACTTTCCTTAAAGCAGCATCTTGGTCTGTAAGGGCAAGTGGTGGTCGCTAATATGAACTTTAAAACGCCCAACATCCAACAATATGATTCAGACGTCTCATCACACAACAAAGCAGCACCAAATGTTACGCATTTTGGTGGTGGTCAATACCGATAAATGGGACAAAAACAAAATGATACATGTAAAAAGAAAATTTGTTAAAAATATATAATTAATCCTCGTATGTAATGTTACAATAAATATATAAATCTGAAATTTACTTGTTAGTCCTGAAAGTAGCATCGAAGGATACAACATCACCAAATGCAACATAGTTGCACTTCATCGTTTCGTCGGCCCAAAAGAAACTGACCAACTCTCCTTCAGTATCAATATGATACTCAAAACTAAATTCGGGAACATGGTTTTTCCTGTTTATCATCTTGTCAACTAGCATCTGTGCATCTCTGTCTCCAACAAATGAGTTGACAGCACGCCTAAAATTCCTCCAATCCATTGGTGTTCCACGCACTTTATCATAACCACCCATTAGAGCTACTTTTAGACGGTGCGCTTTAGTAGGTCCTACATTGGAAAGAGAAGCGCGATGAATAAAGACGTAATCACCAAACTGCAACTGTCTTCGAGCGCGTGATAGATCCATATTGTTCTCATTCATCAATGGGTGATTGTGATTTTCAATAAAGTCGATAACCTTATATGCTGCTGTCCCACGAATAGCTCTCAAAGAAATCTTCGCAGGACAATTACATGCCTTAGAAACGGTTTTTCTTTTCCTTTTTTTTTATTATCACCTTCCTCTTCTTCCTCGCCTTCCTTCAATGTATTCACTTCAACTTTAGATCTCCGTTTACCAGCTCTGTTGCATAATATGGACCGATGGGTGATTTCACGCTTGTTATTACGCTTTACGTTTGACTTACGTATGTTGAACCTACCCTTCTGTGAGTATTCCAAATACATATCATAAGCAAGATCAAAGGTATCAAACATAACACCCCGTTTAGGTTTCTCATCTTCGAATATCCGGGGCCCAATAAGGGTACCTTTTGGAGTGGGGACAAATTCAGGATCGACTTCAAATATATCAATATCGATTGATCTACAAAACAATTATACAAAAATTAGATTAATAAAAAATGTATGCTAATAACGTTATAACAGACTGTTTTAATATTAACCATAACTCATAAATAAGAACATGTATGATTCGGTTGTTATGGGCACTCTACTAATATCCAGATCAAATCCTATACATGAACAATCTATAAAATATATAATATCATCCTCCTAAAACATGTGATAACATGAATAACATACTATGAAATAACAATATCAACAACATGTATTATCCTAAAACATGTATGCTAAACTTATATTATTCAAGAAACATTTATGCAACAATAACAACCAATTACAGCTACTATTACTACCTAAAACATGTATACTAACCATATTACTAACAAATTTATACGAAACCTATATTCAGCAATTAAAAAAAAAAAAAAAAAAAAAAAAAAAAAAAATTGAATAAGCATTTAACAAAATTACCAGATTGTTCTTCGAGATTATCTTGTTCAATTATAGTAGTATTTTCTACTTGCAAATCTCGGAAGATGAACCCTCCTAACTCGAATCGACCCTTGTTCAGTTATCTCAACCATTGTTTACTCCAATTATTAGATAACAAAATTAGGGTTCTATGATAATTGAATGACGGATTGATGAATATTTATAGGCATAAAATTGTGATCACGATGTATAAGAACCAAGATTGAGTAAAACACCGATTCCCCATCGTTATCATCTCGAAACCAATCTTGATTTTGGATAATCTGTAAATATTTTGAAAGAAAATTTGAATCTGATAATTTCTAAAACCGCCTCAATTATAGGATATTAAGTAAATTCAGAAAAATTAGGAAATTTGTAAAATACCGTATATACCCTTGGCTGCTTTTGTGAATTAAATAAATGAAAAATATTTTATTAATTTCGATTGGTATAAGAAGTGGTCTTGAAAAATCTTGTATATAAGAATGGAATCGTATAGAATATATCACTATATATATATATATATCAATTCATTCCAAAAATTACAATTCATTCAAAAACATTCTGCGAACCAAACGCACCCTATGGTTTTGGATCACTTGAGTTATGTAAGAGTAAATTACACCGGTAGTCCCCAAACTCATCTTGATTCGCGCATTTAGTCCCAAATTCTCAAAAATCGCATATTTAGTACCAATATTTTTTTTACTAATTATGATTTGGTCCTTTTTTCTGACGGTCGTTACCTTGTCTCGTTAGGCAACACACGTGAGTTATGTGCAACGGGTATTTTGGTAATTGCAAGGTTTGTATTTGCTTTTCTTCTGTAAGCATTAATAACATATATCATCCTCAATCACATCATTCGTCATTCCCGCCCATTCCAATACACTCTACTTCCTTTTCTACTCCTCTCATTTTCTCTGGCTAAATTCATCAACCTTGTTGTTTTCAGCTTATTCACCAAACAAGTTTTCCAACCGTATTCACAATGGTGGAAGTTTTAGGAGGTTTCCAGGATGACAATAAGCTAACAATACTTAATGGCTCAATTAACAACCCAATTTACCAAATGACACAGGTACAATAACAAAAAGACATCATTAATCACAGAATGACGTCATTTCGTGTGTTTTGCCTCCAAAACGGCGTCGTCCGCACGTCTAATCTATAATAGAGTAATATGAAATGTGTTGCTCAATATTTAAATTGACACAAGAATGAAAATATAATAAATTTTATTTTCAAAATTCAGTTTCAACAAATAAAAATATGAGTAAACTACATCGTTCGTCCTTGTGGCTTGCGCTAATTGGCGAGTTTCATCCTTTGACCGAAAAAAATGCACCATACGTCCATAAATGCGAAACGTTGTGTATCGTTGATCTATCACTTTAAAAGGCCATACTAACTCTCGTTATACTCCCTCATGTGATACCTACGTGAGCGTATTATAGTCTTTTCCTACCCCAATTATTATCCCGTTTCTTTTTTTGTCATCATCTAAACGTAGTATAAATACCCACTATCTACTTTTTAACCTACCCTTTTTCTCTTTCTTTCTTCCATTAACATCTCAAATCAACACCTACCCATCAAGTTAAGATTAAAAATGGTGAGATGTCATTGTGGAAGACATGCACTGGTCAGAACATCATGGACTAACCAAAACCCATGACGATGCTTTTATGATTACCCTCAAATGGTTCGGATTTGTTTAATTTTTTTAAGAATATGGTTTGGATCGTTTTTATGATGTTAGTAACTAATTGTTGTTTAAACGTTTTTACATATTCATCAAACTACAGATTCATTGGGTGGGTTGACAACCCCCCCCCCCCATGTGTCCTCGATTTGTTGAAGTCATACCCGGACTTTTGAGATCATTGAACAACCATCAAGCGCAATTGCAAGAGGTGGAGGAAGAAAAAGCAAGGATGAAGAAGTTTCTTTATGTTTCATGGGTTTTTGTATTGATGTTTGTTGTTTACAGTTTGTTGACTTAATTTAGATGTTAAGTTAAGGGTTATGTTCAAGAAGATGGATAGTGTTCAGGTGTTTTAATAAAGTCAGTTGATTGGAAGGATTTTTGTGCTTTCTATGAATGAAGTAAAGTCAGTTGTTGGTTTATTTTTTTGTGTTCAATGTATTGACCCACAAACTTAAAGTGACCCATTACCAAATAATGAAAGTCAAACAACTAAAAGTCAAGGAAATAATACCAAAGTCTGCCTAAATACCATTAAGAAGTTAAGTTTTTATGGCATACATGCCATCAACATCCAAAATAACTTAACTACAAGTTTTGTGCACATAGGCAACATAGACATAAACAAACATAATCCTAACAAACATAAACCAAAATAAAGAGACATAATCCAAACACATGAAACATACGTAAATATCAACTAAGAACAATAACTTTCTTCCTTGGTGGAACTTTCTTCTTCACTAACTCATCACCAACTACAACTTCTTACCTTTATCAGCAACAAAACTTGTTCTTGTTCCCGAGTTATCATCTTCACTAGCAACACTTCTTGTTTTTCTCTTCTTGCTACCAGTTTGCAGTTGTTATGTTCTTGGACAAGTGCAACTCCTTGAGTTGTGTCCTTTGGTTCCACACTTGTCACCTGTGACAGTCTTGTGTTCCCTGACAACCTCCCACTCTTGCCAATCTTCACCACATATGTCTCTGTCCTAAACTTCCTCTATCCTTCCTTGGTCTTCCAGCTTGTGGTTGATGAACTGGTGGTAGCAGAGTAGATGGTACATTACACTTAGGCCAATACAGTCTACCTCTAATGGGATTGATCTTGTATGAGTGAACCCTCCTCCATGTTTCCAGCTTATAACATGGATGTACCCATTTCTCTAGTAAGCCTATTGCTTGATGGTTAAGTTCCATGTTACAGTTTGCTGCCATAACATGTTTACAAGGTATCTCAGTCAACTCCCATTTGCTACATGAACAAATCCTTTGCTCCATATTCACCACACACTGGTCATTCCATGGACCACTTACTTGGTAAAAGATACCTGATACCCAAGTGATTATGTACTTTTTTGCCTCATCACAATTCAACTTCAAAATCCTTGTAGCAGTTGGTGTGAGTGGACCATCACATTTAGCAATCATCTTATTCACATTCACAATTCTCTTGATGAGATAATCCCTTACAAATTCCAATGTTGAAATGATTGCTTTAACTCTCCCACAAACCTGTTTCCCATTGAAAACTTCACACATATTGTTTACCAACACATCTGACTTAGATCTTTTTATTTAAGTTACAAGTTTTACATAACTTAAAAACTGTATATCTAATTTAAAGACTGCATATCTAATTTAAAGATTGTAAAATCATTTAGTACCAGAGAAATGTGATCTTTCCTAGTGTTGAGGTGGAATCTCTAATAACCACTCATAAGTATGAAGACTAAACGCTTTCAACTCTTCCATTGCTAGCTGAAACTCTGGTAATGTTGTTGTTGTGGCACATTTCCATAGCAAGTCTTTATATGTTGCACCGCTCCATCTCAACTTCATATTCGCATGAATATGTTTCACACAAAATCTGTGCTCTGTATAAGGAAAAAACTTTGCAAGGGCTGGAATAATACCTTATAACAATTAAACACAAATGGATTAGAAATAGCTATTCGATGCAAATAAACAATCGAATAAGTGAAAATAGAATCATACCTTTTACCTATCACTTATACATGTGAAGCTATAATTTCTGTAAAGCTCTAGATCATCTCTCAATTGTGTTAGAAACCATGTCCATGAATCTGTGTTTTCAGTCTCCACAATCTCATAGGCCAATGGATAGATTCCATTATTTGGGTCAACACTTACATTAGTCATCATTTGAGCAGGGAATGGACACTCTTGAATGTCCCACCTAGTCCAAGTAGCTCTCTCATTCCAACCTTGAATCCAACTTTAAAGGCCCTAAGCACACATATATTCTTTTAAAAACTTTTATTAGAACTGTATTATCTACTTCTGATTGAACATGAATTTTTATAGTTATGTTTAAATTGGCTTCTTGTAACTCTAACACATAATCCCTTAGCATCTTATACAGTTAAGTATAATCCCCTATCAATTTCTTTTCAGCCTCTGCTTTTGCCCTAAATGCATTCTCTATGAAACAACTAATTCATGCTTCCTCTAATTGCTCTTGCGCAACTCTAACTGGTATTTTAGGGTTTGCTTGGAGTTGTTCAACAAGTTCTTTAAAGTACCATTTTGATGTGGCATACAAATTAGTTTGGGTCTATAAGCATTTATGAAGGATCTATAAGTCTTCACTTGCCATTTTTAAGTTCTGAAACAAGCAACACCCACAGACATTTATTGTCATCATCTACCTTTCTACTTTTTGGTTTTCCCCAATTTATTGTTCTCTCTTTTATCATTTTATTCTTAGATGGACTTGTGTAAGGAACCCATGCAGCTTCACATACATTTTCCTTGGTCGAATTGACTTTTGACCCAGTTGGATCAAACCCATTAACAGGCCATTAGCTTCACATGTGAGCAAAATTGGAATAATACCTTTGCTTACAACCCTCAATATTTCCATGTCATTTTTTTCCCTTTCTAAGTTCCCTCCTAGTTTCAATTGAATGCTCATTAACTAAATCCTTTACATCATTCCTATTTCCAAAATCTTGACCCACTTAAAAGTATGTCTTGTACACTTGGGTAAAAGCATGTGCATGTTTCCTTATTTGTTTAACTTCCTCTTTCTTAACCTATCAAATTCATTCTCCTCATCTGAAGTACACTCGAAGTAGTCATTATGAGTAACTTGTATATCCTCTTCTATTTTTTCGTTATCAAATGTTTCATTTATGTTCCTACAACCCATGAACTTAACAATTTCATCAATGTTGTAGCGGAAATCTTCCATGTCAACCTCAACCTCTTCAGCATAATTTACCTAATGCATAATGTAATCAATATCCTGACTATCATCATCACTAAATGTGTGAGGTATCAAGTTAAGTGCAAACAACCTTGACATGGCCACGCCAACCTCCTGAAAAGGGAGGGCTTTTCCTGGTTTGAGTCTGTGTGGTGGTGGGTTCAAACCTCGTGGATTAGTCGGCCAAAATGTTGGAAACCATGGTTACCCAAAATAAAAGACTATCATCATCACTAGAAATAGTGTCCTCATTCCCTTCAGTAACTCACCATGATCACTATAACCCCCATTCCCTTCACTATGCTCACTTACATTGTCATCTTCATTAACACACTCTTCCTTATCACCCACATTATCAACATTCTTAGACTCATTAACATTCTTTTCTACTTGTTAATTGTCATCTCTTGGTTATATGGAATCTAAATCAACAAAAGGATCAAAGTATGGGTCTTGTAAATCTACATAAGGGTCATATGAAGAGTAAAATTCATTCATAAAAGCATTATTTCCCTGACTAGGTACTTCCTTAACATCAACACTTCTTTGACCTTCATCTAATCTAACAACTTATGGTTCTTGTTCTACATCCTTAGCAATACCGCTACTTTGACCTGCATTCACACTATTTTATGTACCAACATTTCCTGCATTCACATCAACAATACATTTCCTAGCCACTGTTGTAACACATGCTTTAGATTGTGTGGGTTCATCATCTTCTAACTATTCTATCACTTTTTTTTGTTTTTCAGTAGTGAGGAAAAGTAAAGGTTAAGATTGGTTCTTTCGTGCTCAACATATATATTAATGAGTTTATGACCCTCTTCAACATATCTATCCATGAAAAGAACATCTTAGTCATTGGTTAATGGTTGTAGGCCACTATCTAAATCACCACAAGGTTTCAAAAAATGGTAAAACATGATCTTATGCCCATCATTACCTAAGTCTTCCATAATAAAATCAATTTCATGCACAAAAAAACTCATCACTGTCTAACTCATCAACAATACTTTCCTTTCCATTAATGTACCTCCTACCAGGTGATACAGTGAAAACATAATGAAACCTAACTAAAAACAGAGTACGAATGCCAACTACAAAGAAAAGAAAAGAAAAAAAAAATTAAGGCTTACTACAATAAAGAATCACATAAACTTTTTTTCATCAAAACAAATATGGTCTAAAAGATAAATAACCAGTAAAAACAATAAAAACACTTAGCATTAACAGAAAATTACAAAATACTAAAATACTTACCATAAACAACAATAGGATCTATGTCAACACCAGGTTTTCGTATTACATGCGGTACCACCATTTCAAGCTTTTTAAGTGTATTAGATTAGAAGATTTTGGGTTAGAGTAATGTTTAATCGTTTAAATGAGGTGAAAAGATTAGAGAGAATTTTTGGTGAGAGATAATACGGGAGGTTGTGAGTGAAATGACGGGGGTAGAAGGGGATTTAAATGGTGGTGTAGGTGGGAATAGACTGGAATACTCTCACGTGGCTATCACGTGTCAGAGTATAGCAAGAGTTAGTGTAGCCTGTTAAAGTGAAGGACCAAGGATAGATAACGTTTCTATTTATGGACGGATGGTGCATTTTTTTCGGTTAAAAGACAAAACTCGTTGGTCAACGCAAACCAAAAGAACGAATGGTGTAGTTTACTATAAAAATATTTTGCATTTGATATGAATGTTTATTTATTTATTTATTTATTTATTTTTTATTTAATAAAACAGTTATGAGTATTAATTCTTAAGGATATAAAAACATTTATTGTAAGAAAATTAAACTACTCTCTCCGTCTCAATTTAATTGTCAGGAGAGAGAAATCACAAAGTTTAATAAAAGTGGAGCCACTTTAATTTTCAACCACACGAATAGAATATTCTCTCTTTAGATTATCTAGTTTTTACTAAAAAAGAAAAATGGACAATCTTTTTGAGACATCTAAAAATGGAAATATGAACAATTAAATTGAGACGGAAGGAGTAATTAATTAAGGAAAGGACAGGATGGGTTATAACACAAGTTGTATAAGTTAATCATTACTGTATCAAGTTATTTTAAAAAATGAAAATAATAAATTAATAAGTTGTTTTTAAATGTTGCCCGGTGGGCATTACATACCCTTTATTTATTTATTTTTAAATATTTTGCAATTATACACTAACGTGATTACGTGAACGTTAGTAAGATTCTATGTACGACTCATTCAAAGAAATATCATACGTACTTGTTAAACTTAAAAGTCTAGTCTGATTTCCCAGCTTGCATTACCACTTGATTAACCATACACGAAACTGCAGCGAAAGGGAAAGGAAATAGACTTGTTTCTGCCTAATAATTTACGTATTATGTTTTACTAGTGGGTATAATTAATAAATCCTGATTTTAATATATATAGTTTTTATTAAGTGCGACATACTCTAAAACTAGAAAAATGTGCAAGTTACTATCAGAATTCCCATACGATGAGGCTTATTAACATAGAGGGATTTTCTAACTTGTATCGTGGTATCAAATATAAATATTAAAACATTAGAAGAAGAAAACTTATGTAATTAATTGGACTGTATCATAAAACTACAAGTGCAAGTTTTTCATTGTGATCCCGTTACATTTTGAGTGACTCGAAATTTGCATATTTATACAAAAAAAAATCATCCAAAAGCATCTGTATCGAAATTTGCATATTTAAATGAATTTCCTATCTGAAAAAGAATATGTCTATACAAAAACACATACGATGGAAGCTGTACATATTGTACAATGTCGAATTCAAGTTCACAAGTTAGGCTAGACCTAGATTCTTAAGATGACGAACAACTTCTTCAGGTCGTAAATGATCCTCGATGCTTTCTTCTTCCGGTAACATCCATTCGCCATTTTGGTTTTTCCGGAGGCCTTTGTTTTCAACTTGTGACCAATATGGCGGTATCAAATATTCATGCTTCAAGATGTCACCATTCTTGTTCATCAATGCCTTGTCACGTCCTGTTGCAAGCCAAAATTTGCCCCCTTTACCGTGGTACCCGTCTATTAGATGCAAGAGAAGTTCCAAGTTATGCGTCGAGACCATGTCCAAGTTTTTTTTCACGAAAGAAGATCTCCTGTGATCCAAAGCAAGCTCTTCTCCAATGTGCGAGTAGAACATTGTTGTCCAATCAGCGATACGTTGAATCATGGCTGGCGTGTATTCGTGAAAAAGAATCCCGGGTACGTTAGGCACTTTATCATGGATATTGAAGACTCTTAACACCTTTATTCCTAGCTCTTCAACTCTCCTTTTAAACCTTGTGTTACCAACCCTTGGACCAGAAAATGACAAGACTGATATAGGTATTTTGTTCGTTTTGTCGAGAACATCTAGACCAGATTCTGCGATGTCGTAAGCACTTAAAATAGACAAAGCACTCCCCAAGCTGTGACCGGTTATCGTGATGCTCATTTCTTCGCCCTTTTGTCTGTAGATCTTTGTTAGTCTTGCTACTTCGGCTAGAAGCTGCAGGTAAAGATACGTACGTTAGTAAATTACACGAGTATGCATTAAAAAAGGACATCTTCAATTCTAATTCGATGGATTGAACGGTGAAAACATAGAATTAACATATATGTAGTACCTGTTCACGGGCGGAAAATTTAGAATATAGACATCTTTGATCTTTATCCGTGTATATATGCAAAAACCCTGCCATGACTTTAATGCTCGGGTCTTGGCTGATTAACTTTTGAGCCGAAACAGGCTTCAGGAAGTTCATTAGATCCTCCATCCATTCTAATTTTGTTACGGTTCCTCGCCATGCAATGGTGATGTCTCGCCTTCCCAATCGGGCAGTGGTCTCATCGTCTGAGACCGCCACATAGCCCATCCAATTCACCATAGGGTTCCATGGCCCGTTTGAATGGATGGTCTTTGTGAAAAATTTAGGAATGAGGTTACTCGTGTTGCTTGAGTAAATATAGCTCGTGATCATGTATCCCGAGTCATTCATCCCACGATCTTGGAAAAACGTCCTTGGTGGAGACTTGCAACATCCACAATACTTTGAGTATGGGTTGCTTTCAAACGCATCATAACAGGCTTGTGCCATTTCTCCATAACGAATTAGCTCAGATCGTAAGAGGGGATCCATTTGGTCGAGCAAGCCAGACGAATTGTCTCGACCATTTTTCTTACTTAGTTTTTCATGTAGGGAACTTGTCTTTGATATTGGTTTACTTGTGGTTGATGCCACACATGTCACAGGAGACAATCGAATTGTTTTTGGAAATCGTGAATAAAATTTGTTTGGGCTTGAAGTGTTGATGAGAGGCTGCTTATGGAGTTGAGTATTGAAGGATAGATTGAGATTGAAGGTGGCCATTGAAGAATTCAAGTTATGGATGATTATCGACTTTTGAGGAGTTGAATTTATAAGGAACAATTGTAAGTCAAGTCTTCTCGTTCCACAAAAGAAAATGTTCTGGTCTTAAATAGTGGGTGGGACAGACATATTATATTCGCATTCACATTTGCGTTTTGCTCATTTGGATTCTTCTATCATCTTTAAAAGGTGGTAAAAACACAATTGTTACTTTTTCTTTTACTGTTATTGAAGCAATGATATGACCAAAACCCTCACGCGATAACTTTTATTCATAAGATGTCCCGATAAATTTTATTCATAAGATAATATGTAAGTATCCGCGCATAGCGACACGGGAAATTTTAGCGAAAAATAAATAAAGTTGCGATATTATGATTATGTGTTTGGCAGAATGTTTATATTTCTTGTATATAGCAGCACATAATGTTATAAAATCAACTTTAACGGACACCATTTTATATTTTTACAAAAAGAAGCAATAAGAAAAATGATAAAAGATGAGTGTATTATATGGTGGTAATTGTGATGCATAATGGAAGTTATTAAAATTTATATTACTCGTAATTGACAAGAAAGTTGTAAAAGGTTGTAAAACATTAAGAGCCCGTTTGGTAGAGGGGTTTTTGTGAGTTTGGACTCAAAGATGACTTAAAATTTTTGTTTGATATAAAATGTGGGTTTTAAATTGAGGTTAAAACTCTCAATCTCTACCATACTCAAATACTATGTAGATGGGTGGGATTTTTTTTTTTTTTTTTTTTTTTTTGGTAAATTATATAAGGAACCACAAAAGAAAATCACGATACAATACAAGGCATCCGCCCAATTAACAAGCTACTTAAAAAGGAACGAGATCCAAAAGACAATACAAAAACAAGACAAAGTTACCAACATTAAACCTCACATAATTAGATACTACATTAAAAGGCAAGCAAATCAACACTGACAACCGATATCCGCATGAAAAAAACATTCCATATGGAGAATTGGCCATCAATGTCAACATGCTGTCAAACACTAACAATCTCGAAACAATAAGCATCTAATGGACCTATTGAACCAAATGGACTTAATGACAAAAAGTACCACATTGCAGACAACAAGCCCACTTGCAAAGTTGCAGATACAACCCCAAACATAACTCCAGAACCGGATAACATAGGAAAATATGCACCAACACATGAACACAGAAATTATGCAGACAAACTCACTCCAACAGACGAAACAGTGCCATATTATATCAGATGACAATTCTACGGATTAAATAACCACAATTGCCAATCTATCTCTTTGTATTTATTCAATCTTCGCACTATCCACTCGTAGCTTTTTAGTTAAATATCTTGAACAATTTTATTTGTACTTGACACTTTTTTACCAAACACACGAGCATTTCTCTCTTTCCAAATGTAGTAACCGGATGTCCATATAACCGCTTGCCAAACTCGATTGATATTACTAGGAACGTTAATGTTCCCATTGGATGAAAAAAATTCATCAACGGAAAAAGCATTAACGCTTCCCAATTGCCACCAACTAAAGATCTTATCCCACACGCTCATTGCAAGTTCACAAGTGACCGAGCAATGGGCACATGATTCAACCGCATTGGTACAACTTGGGCAAAGAACCGAATCCAAGTCAATACCTCTTTCATCAAGCTCCTCATGACAGGAAGTCTTCCTTTCAAAGCTCTCCACATGAAGATGTTAACCTTCTTCGGGACCAACTTGTTCCAAAGCGTTTCTTGAGTTCCACTATCCACGTGCAATATCTTTTCCTCGATCATTCTTGATAACTCTTTGACTCTAAATTCTCGATCGTCGGTTAACGTCCACATCCATCTATCCCTACAATTATTAGAAACCAACACATTTTGCAAAGCACTAACTAAATTCTCTAAATCCTTGCAAGCTCTATGTAACACCCCCAATTTCGTGATACGCAGCGGAATTCAAACTGGGTGTTACTCGACGGCACAACAGTCATAATAATAGAAAACGATCTCTAAAGGAGTCGTTTAAAAATGATTTATCATTCAAATTATTGAAATATATCAGAGTTTACAAAATAGGTCCAAGTTGGTTCCATTGTTTACAAAATGCATCAATATAAAGTCTTTTGATGTCTTTCTTGAATGATAAAATAGTTATAGCCTTGTTGATTTAGTCCTTGCCTTGGTGCCGCCTTCCGACATTATAGACCTGAAATACATGCTTAAAACTGTCAACACAAAGGTTGAGTGAAATTCATAGAGTTTGTTTGATGGTTGAACACATTATGTTGGTAGTGTGAGTTAATTTAGACTCACACCAATGGTTTGAAAACAAAACAGTTGTTATTGCTTGGTACGGCCCGCTTTTCTTTAATACGGCTGCCTCAAGTATGTGATACTTCAGCCCGCTTTTGTTTGATACGGTTGCCTCAAGTATATGATACTTGAGCCCGCTTTTGTTTGATACGGCTGCCTCAAGTATGTGATACTTGAGCCCGCTTTTGTTTGATACGGCTGCCTCAAGTATATGATACTCGAGCCCGCTTTTATTTGTCACTGAGCTCATGATACCGAAAACGTTAACAGCTTGTCAATAGAAATTGATATAATAGTAACAGTTGTTCTAATAGGTAATTTTCCAATAAACCTATGGTTCTTCAAATAGAGTGCGTTTGTTTACGGACTTGGTCAAACAAACGGGATTCATCAATCCGATAGATCTATCCACATTATTCGCGTTCACCCGCAAGTGATTAATGGTTCATGATAATAGGGACTTAAGTTTGGCAATAGTGGTACTTAGTGCAAATAATACATTCAGATAAGCATACAGTTTCAAAGCAATGTGTTCGGTTTAAAAATAGCATGTATTTCCTCCAAGGGTTTGTAAAACAATTAAGTAATAGAAAGTGGGGCTATGAACTCACCGAGAGTTGATGATGTTTAAGTGCTTTTAACGGATGTAATGGATAAGCTGGGAAACCTCTACGTGCAACCTAAAATGGAATGTTTCAACTTAGGTTTCGAATAATGTTTAGAAAATCATAAACCAGCCTACATGTGTCTCTACTCTCTATGTTGATCATGATGTAGTCATTCATATTTCGTTGCTAATAGTAGCAGTTTAGTGCGTGAAAACGTATTTAGTTTATAGATATCGATTACCGTTCGGGCCATCATAATTCGGAGGTCATGTAGTAAGCGTTCGGAGCTAGGACACTTTAAATCGTAAATCCAGCAACTCGTCGATACGTTTTACTCAAATGAAACCCCTCACATGAAGCTCCCTAGTGTTGTAGCACTTAGTAGATAAAACATACGTTTTGTAAACACGAGTTACAAGTTTATCATATTTTTAATAAATATCTAGTTTTTACAAGTTCTCGTTGATTACTAGTGATCACAACTTATTAACATGGTCAAGAATGAAGTTTTGGTAAAAATTGGCGGAAAAGGGTAAAATGGTCATTTCTCTGTTACTTGCGAAAACACTATTCCGAAGGTTGAATGAAGTTTTGTTAATTTAATATGTAACTAGCTATGAAAATAACATAGTTTCTATATTCTTAACTTGTGAAAATCCAACTTTTGCCGGTAAAAACTGTTTTACAAATTTTAGGAAAAAATGATATCGTTTCGTCTTTTTAGGCCGAGTTCCATCGCGCTAGCCGTAAAACATCTTTCCGGACAACTTTCGTGTTTTAAATTTTTGATGATTCGGACCAGAAGTACCACTTATATTTTAGACAAATTAGGCAGTAAGCCTTTTTGGCGTTTCTAGGTTTTCGCTAACTTCTTTTTACTATAACTTTTGATTCGTTTGTCCGTTTCAGGTGATTCAAGTTGCTATGTTTACCTTTTTTACTTGTCTACAATAATATGTAAGTTACCAAGTCCAAATGTAGTTGGTTTAAATGGATTCAAATATGTAGAATATGACTAGTTTACTAGTTTGTTACTTTTACGATTAGGACTTTGATTGAACACTTAGGACCTTGGATTGAGCAAGCTTTCCACACCTTAGCACCCTTGTAATCTTGAAGGATTGGTGATGAAGTGACTTGAGTAGATATAAACTCAAGAAGATCACTTAAACTTGCTAGGGATTTGATGTAGTAACTTGTTACTTGAAACTTCTTAGCATAAACTTGGAGTTATGAATCAAACTATGGAAGGTGTGTTTGTGTTATGATATGAACGACCAAAAGGGTAGGGGAGGGGTTTATATATGGTCTTGAGGAGGTTAGGAATGTCTTAGGAAGGTGAAAATGAGGAGGTGTAAGTTTACTTGAACTTTTGGAAACTTACTTAGTAAGTTTTACACATGTAACATAACTAAATGATCAAAGCATGAGATTAAGACACCTTACATGGTGACTCCCCCATATAGGTGGCCATATTAAATGGGGAAGGATGACTAAGTTAGTTTTTGGTATTATCTTATTTACGGAGTGAGTTTTGGGTCCGTTAATTACTAATTGTAAGTCGTAAAGTCATAAAACTTAAAACCGGGTATCATAAAAATATGAAACGTGTAAAAATGATTAAGATTATCAATATACTCAATAATAAAATATAAAATGAGTGGTAAGTTCCATCGGGTTGCTTAAATATTTGTTAAAGCGGAAACGCTGGTCAAAAAGCGCGTAATTCGCGTAAACGCAGAATCTGAAAACGAAAATTCCAAAACTTGTGGAATTGTCGTAAAATGGTAGAAATACATATTTATAATGTTTATAGTGTTTTATGGACATATCGGGATGCCCGAATGACGTTTAAACCCTAAAGTAATTCTCGGACATGGTTTTGTGAAATCGGTTCTGAATGGATTCAACGTACGTCGTCAGGACGACTTGTCGAGTATCAACTTTCTTGTCATGATGGTAAAATAAAAATAAAAAATTTTACGGGATGAATAGTAAAAGTAAATAGTAACCCGAAAATGCGGGTTGTTGCACTCTACCCCTAATACTCCTTCTCCAATCCCATTCCTAACACCACACCCCATTTAACCAAGCCCCCTTATCCCTCACACTACCCTCATTACTTCTATCTAAATGAAACAACTTAGGGAACTATCATAAAGTCTTCGATCATCAACCCATCTATCCAACCAAAACCTAATATCATTCCCATCCCCTAACACACCTCTACAAGACGAAGAAAACTCTAACCCCCACCCATCCATTTCCTCTCCAATCCTCATAATGTTCCGCCACACCCCGCTACCGTTACCCCTACCCATACCCCTAAAATCGTCTAGTTCACCACTAACCCCATGAATGCTTTTAATCACCCTAGCCCATAAACACCCACCCTCATTCCTAAACCTCCACCACCATTTTCCTAATAAGGCCAAGTTTTTAGCTCGGAACGACCCAATATTTAACCCCCACCCCATGTGATGCTAGTAACATATCCCATTTAACCCAAGACAATTTTTTTCCCTCCCCAACCCCACCCCAAAAGAAATTTTTTCGAATTCTCTCAAGATGTTTCAACAAACTCGAAGGCACACGGAACATCGAAAAATAATACAATGGCAAGCTACCTAGAACCGATTTGACCGATGTTAGACGCCCCCCGCACGACATCGTTTTGCTTTCCAATCGCCACCGATTCTTGAATTTCTACTACCAAATTCCAAGCATTTATCCGTCTCATGTTCTCACCAATCGGCAATCCCAAGTAGGTAAATGGAAATTCCCTGATCCCGCAACCCATCCACCCGGCCATTTCCATCAACTCCACCTCATTCACCCCAATCCCATAAAGCTTACTTTTGTTACAATTTACCCTTAATCCGGATACTTTTTCAAAACATTTCAAAATACACATAAGCGCCTTCGCATTCTCATTATTCCATTCACCAAAGAATATAGTATCATCCGCGTATTGTAAATGAGACTGACATTATTTACCCCTACTTTAATCCCTCAAAAAATACCTTTTTCTACCGCTTCGCTAACGATCGCATTTAATCCTTCCGCCGCCAGAATGAATTAAAATGGAGATAATGGATCTCCTTGTCTAACCCCCCTTTCTAACCTGAATTCATCCGTTGAAGAACCATTTACAAGAATAGACATACGACGACGATCAAGACACACCTCCATCCACTTACACCATTCATCCCCGAACCCCATTCTATTCATTATGTGTAATAAGAAGCTCCGATTAATGCTATCATACGCCTTTTCAAAATCAACTTTGAAAACAAGACCCTTTTTCCTCGTTCTCTTCAAGAAATCCATCGTCTCATTAGCTATTAGACTCCATCCGGGATAAATTTTGTAAACGCATTTTGAACTTCACCCACTACATTACCCACGACCCGCTTAACCCTTTCCGCTAACACGTTTGCAATAATTTTATAGTAACAACCAATAAGACTAATAGGACGAAAATCCCCAAGCCCAATCGGTTCCGCCACCTTAGGAATAATTGTGAAAAAGATGAATTACACCCCCTTGAGATCTCCATCTTTTCTCAAAACCACTTGACCGCTCTCATCAAAACCGATTGAATCACCCCCACAACCACGGATAGCTTCCCACACCTCTTTCTTGTTGAACTCTTTCTCTAGAAGCCTCGTCTCTTCCCCCGATATCTTTTCTAACCTATCACAACAAAAAATCGGCCGAATTACCCTCCATTCGGAAAACAAGGATTTATAATGCCTAACCATCTCCGACTTGGTTAATTTAGGTTCCTCACACCACACCCCATTGATCATAAGCCCTCTTAGATTATACTTGTTGTTACTCCTTTTGACATACAAGTGAAATGTAACATATTGGATTTCATAAACACACTAAACCAAAGATCAAAGTAGGCGATAATATGTTTTAGAGAGAAAGTTAGAGGTTTGGGAACTTTAGTGAGAGAAAGAAAATCTTATTATGAGCTCCAACTCTCTACCTTGGGAGGTAGAGAGTATTTATAGTCATTACATAAACGCCACCTATCGGGTGTGGATCGTGCATACAGTGGGTAAAGACCCGTCCAGTCCTCCACGGTGTTACTTAAACTAAATACTACTTAACTTATAATAATCTACGACTACGAGATTTCTAACGATTACATATACTTGAGGTGACCGACTCTTCAATAATCGGATTTACTAAATCCTAACAATCTCCCTAAGGAGGTCACTCAAATACTCATTAAACATATATTGAGTACAAACAGATATTACAAAAAAATAGTTCTTGCATTCTTGATGTTGTACTTTGCTCTGAAGCTCGTAGTCATTGATTCTTCTGATTGCATGTTTGGATAATCCAAGTGGAGGTCTTTTACTGATCCACGTGATAATGAGTTTTGAGCCAGTTTTGAGATCATCAGCTAACATCAATCTCTGAATCATCCATTGTGGTGTTGGTATTATGTGATGTTGTGACTTTCGGACCGACATGCTCACATTTTGGATCATGAAATCTTCTCATCGAGTAGCGGAAGCATTTGTTGATTCATGATATTGGCGCAGCAGCGAAGCATGGAGTGAAAATATCGAGTCATTGATGCACTAATCATGATTTCTTTCGAGATGAATGTGTGAGTGAGCATGCGGCTATGGATTGACCGCTTCATTCGATCACCGCAAACGAGGGCGACTGCATAAAACATTTAGCAATAAAGCGCACGAAAGTGTCTTTGATCACTTTCGTTGAATTGAGGTACACGCCCACGGTTCCCGTTGATCGATTACAATCTTGCTCGTGATCGGTATAATTCAAGAATTTCCTTGATGAGGTTTCGCAATGCTCTAGCTGTTCTCAAACCGAGCGTCTCAAAGAAGACAACACGGAGTGAGTGAACCAATGAATAGAGATTCATCGATTGATAAAAGATATTTGAAAAGCAATCGTGTATTGCTCAATAGAAATTGTTTTGCAATACAACGAAGGTTTTAATGAAAATCAATTATCAATCATAAACACCTTTTGATTTGAAATATTCGTATACACGGTTGATGTGCTAAAGAAAAGAGTTTTAAGCACAATGACCGGTTTTTCAAAGGTATCCGTCAATCCATAACTCGAACAAGGATTGATTCAAAAGATTGAATCGCCCATTGTTTTCGCTCGGTTGTCACATGGTTGATCTATTGAATAGATCTCACATGCCACCTACCAGAGCTTGTTTGATGTTGGCTCAAGAAGGCTTTCCATCTTCATTGTGAATATGTTTACATATCACTCAGATGTTCTGGCAATACCACAAGGATAATGCGAAGGACTCAAGATATAATCTCTCTTTCCACATAGTGTAAAACAGAGAATCTTCATTGAACGTGTCCTAATGAGATTTATTGATGATCTCGTGGCTCTAGACTCAATTTGTGCATATTTGGATCCTATATCGGAGACTAGGGAGAGGGTCTCCTTCTTCAATATCAACAATCTCTAAGAGAAAGTCGATAGATAATGTTGGTTCCCCGTGAGAATGAAACAAGTCCTTTTAAGAGGAACTTGAGTGGTTTGGGAAGTTTAAGTGCAGCGCCTTCGGGTCCATGACGCCTTGTCTTCAATACCGATGTTACCTTGGTAAACACCAATAACATATGAATTGAACCCGGTATCCGCCCTAAGGTTGAATAATTGGAGGCTATTTGTTTTCACCATTTTCTCATTCAATTCTTTTTCATTCTTCAACCCCTTCTGCTTACCGAGACTTCATGGCTAGAACCTTGTTGGGTTTATTCCAAGACTAGCTCGGCCTCAATCCGCACTCTTCCATTATCTCATTTTATCCTTTTTTTCAATATACCTAAGGACTTCTACACTATCTAGTGGATAGTCCTGGTAGATCCCTCCTGCTCGGCGGATCATGGGAACAAATACCTAACCTTATCATCCTTATATCACCATACATAAAGTAAAGTTGGTCGGTCTATTTGGTATTGTTCATCTGCCATTAGAACCATTTGAAAATCAATCCAGATACTTGTGATATATTATCAAAGCATTTTGTATCTGAATTGTTTTTGATATTTTTAGAAAAAGAGCTCCCCTTCAACATGTGCATCAAGTGATTGAAATCGTTTTGCACACGGAGGCAAGAGAAAGAGTTAACTTCTTTGAATTCCATTTTCTAAAAGATATCAACATCACTTCCCTAATCAAATCAAGTAGATAAAGCATTTTGGGGAAAGATGAGGTTTTCAAAAGTTTGCTCCCCCTCAATATGTGCATAGATATTTGAAAATGTTTTGCACATATTAGGAAAAGACTGCACATTAAGATAAATTGATCACGTTTCAGATCTTTGTGGTTTAAGATAGATGCTCCCCCTCAACATGTGCATGGAAAATTTGAAATCGTTTGGCACATGTGGGAAGGAGAGCTTGTACATCCTTATAAAACCATTTACCGAATTATCGCTTAAACCAATTTAAATCACAAATTCTCCCGATCACAATTATCAAATCATTTGAGATTTGTGATCTTTGTAGATTTAAATTGATTTTGAAAGCTTTAAGGAGAATTGTGACTTGATTATGAAAGCTTTCACCGATAAGGATCGATTTAGAGACTTTAAACCCATTGATTAAACATGCATGAATATCTTTTGAAAATAATTGAATGACAAATAACCTTTAATTTAATTGAAATCATTCTCCCCTCAATCAATGACATAAGTTGTTGATTGAGAGATAGATATTTTGACAAACTTTTAAGTCCGATGATTATCAAAAATAGAGTCCGAGTTATTTAACAAAGCAATTAGTTTTCAGTAGATAAATGTTTATAGAATCAGAGCATGAGATTTGAAAAATAAGATAAGGCATGGCTCTGTTCTTTCTTTGAAAAGCGGGTTACTGCCTGAAATGACAATAAACCATTTTTTCTCTTTCTCCCAAATTTATTTTTTTTTTATATGAAAATTCGAACAACATCTAAAGCCCCGTGTCATTCTTTGAATGACAGCATCAAAACTGTAGATATTTATCGAATCGAGAAAAAACATGACAAAAAGACAATATATTTGGAATTTTTCAAGATTTTTCAAAATTTTTTATGGATTTTTGAAAGTTTTATATTTTTCTATTTGCTTTTTGAATGTTTTATAATTTTATATTTTGTTTTTCAAATAAATATTTACAAGAGATAGATGAAGGAAAAACTTTTACTCATCTTCTTCCTCTTGAAGACGTTTGAGTGTTTCTGGTTGAAGGCTTTTAAGACCGAGTCGTGGAAGGATAAACTCAAAACGTTCTCTAGGAAGAGCTTTGGTGAAGATGTCTGCTAACTGGTATTCAGGTCCTCACAAAGTATAGTTCCACCACACCGCTTTCAACTTGCTCCTCGATGAAATGATGTCGAATGTCGATGTGCTTTGCTCTTGAGTGTTGTACATTGTTGCATGAGAGAGCAATAGCACTTTTATTATCACAAGACAGAGGGATTTTGTTGAATTCAAAGCCATAGTCGATAATGGGATCTCATCCAAAGGATTTGAGCACAACAAGATGACATGGCTATGTATTCACCTTTGTAGAGGAAATAGAAGTACTCATTTGCTTCTTTGAAGACCATCTCATAAGCTTATCACCCAAAACCGAGCACCTCCACGTACTTGACGAGTATCTTGACATCCTGCATGATCAAGATCCGCTTAGGTCGTTAGTGACATGTCGGTGTCCTTCGGTACCAAAGTCCCATATTCATGGTTCCTTGGAGATACCGAAGACCCATTTAACCGCTTCAAGGTGCTTTTTAGTAGGCTTAGCACGGTATCTAGTACACATGCAAACAACGAACAAGATGTCTTGTCTACTAGCATGAGGTACATCGTGATCCAATCATACTACGATATTTCGCTTGGTCTACCATGATCCCCGAGTGGTCCTCATCTAGTTTAGTACATTCAATCATGGGAGTGTCAACAGGTCACTAGAATCAAATCCAAATTTCTTTAAAATTTCATTTGCATATTTAGATTGATTTATAAAATGCCTCCGGACTTTGTGAAATTTGTAGACCCAAGAAAACGACATTTGTCCCATCATTGACATTTGAAATTTAGAACCCATTTCATTTGAAAACGGTCACACTCATGTCGGTCGAGGCAAAGATGCTATCATCAACATAAATTTAAACGTGAATTAAATGTTTGCACGACTTCCTGGTGAACAATGTTGGATCAACTGCGCCTTTTGTGAATCCGTAGATAGAAGAAACTTTGATAGCGTATCATACCATGCCTTTGGAGCTTGCTTTAAACCGTAAAGTGCCTTCTTCAAACGATAAACATGAGAAGGATGCTATGGATTCAAAATCCTTCAGTTGGTCGACGAGACGACTTCTTTAAGATCTCCATTCGTAAATGTCGTCTTTACATCCATCCGATAGACTACCATGTTCTTACTAGCAAGATTAGCCAAAAGATTCCGATTGCCTCAATACGAGCAACAGAGCAAATGATTCTTCAAAGTCAATACCTCCTCTTGACGGTATCCTTTAGCAACCAATCGAGCCTTGTTCTTTAAGACATCACCATGCTCATCAAGTTTCACTTTGAAGATCCATTTTAGAGCAATGATCATAGCACAGTCTGGTGCCGGTGCTAATTCCCATACATCAAGTCGATCAAACTCATGAATTTCTTCTTGCATAGCATTGGACCAGCTATCTTCATTCATAGCGGTTTTAACATCTTTTGGTTCGATCTTAGAGAGTACGGAGTTGAAGAAGCACCATAAGGCATCGGTTGCAAGTTGTTTCCGTGTGGATACTGGACGAGAGAGGTTTCCAATGATGTTGTCCAATAGATGATCATGTGTCCATTTTCTGAGGTGTTCATGTGGTTGTTGTTGAGGGATCAAGTAGCGAGTCGATGTCTCCTCAAGAAGATGGTTCGATGATGATTCAGAGCAAATATGTTTTCAAATGGAGCATCTTCTGGAGTAGCAAAGGGATTAACTTCATTATTGACGCCGTAAATGCAGTTCCATGATGTACATTCAAGATTGATGATTTGTTGATGAGACCGAGTGATCGCAAAGCAGCGCTTCTTGACTTAATGATATTGAGACCAAGGGTTGACTTCATTCTCATGGATAGGAGCAGCTCGTTGTTGGAATTGACATATCATTGGTACTTGGCTCATAATGTTCATCAAACATAGGATCAAACAATTTCTTTAAATCATCTTCATTGGAGGTACATATGGAGTTCTTTGAGAGGAATTTGGTACAAGGGATGAACCAATGGGACTGTTTTGGAGTGCGGGTCCGAACTGGATTGTCCAGAGCCATTTGACCGGTCACCATCAAACGAACTTGAATTGTTTCCATAATATCTCGGGTTCTCTTGTTGTAGATTCGTAACCTTTTCGTTTGGTGCATATCCAACAAATAGTCCAATATCCGCTTTAGCTTTCAATTTACCTAAATCTTGTCCGTCATTCGTTGGATAGCATAAAGCACCAAACACACGAAGATATGATAGATCGGGTTTTCGATTGTGGACAAGTTCGTATGGAGTCTTTCCATGAGATGTGTGAATAAGAGATCTATTTTGAGTGTAACAAGCAAGGCAATAGCTTCACCCCATAAAACATTGGAACCTTTGAGTAAATCAAGATTGTTCTTGCAGCTTCTACAAGAGTTCGATTTGTCTTTCAACTACACCGCTCGTTGAGGAGTTCGAGGAACACTTCTTTGTGGATCGATTCCAACATTTTCATAAAATTCATTGAGTACTTTATTAACAAACTCGTTCCATTGTCGATTCAGACGATTCGAACTGCTTTGTTGAGTCCGATCTGAAGTTGTTTAATGAGTTTAATGATGACATCGGAGTTTCGCCCTTTGTCCTCAAAACTTAACCCAAGTGAATCGGGAGTAGTCATCAACCACTACTAACACATATCTCTTCCCATTAATAGTTTGCACTCTCATTGGGCAGCACAGTCCATATGAAGGGTATGAAGAACTTCCATTGAGTTTGTGGGTTTTGGTTTGTGGGCATATTTCGATTTTTCCTAATTGGCAAGTGAGCAGAGATGATCTTTTCATATTTTAACTGGGTAAGCCTCGACAAGATCCTTTCTCGGAGAGGTTGTTTATGGTGCCAAGTTCAAGTGATTGAGACGACGATGCCATAACCAAGACTTTGTTTTAGAAGCCTTTGACAGCAAGCAGATTGGAGAAGACTTCATCATGTCATCGATAGAGATGGTGTATAGGTTTGAACCTCGAGTACCTCTTAATAATTCTACACCATCAAGTTCTCTAACGAAACAAGTATGTTTTCTAAAAGCCACTTCTAGATCGGAATCACAGAATTGACCAACAGAGAACAAATTGTGACCAAGACCTTCCACATAATATACCTTGAAAATTACACTTTTACCAACCACATAATCTCCATAACCCATAATAGCTCCAAAATGGTCGCTCCCGAATCTAATCGTCCGATGAATTTACTCACAAAGTTCATGAGCGCGACCGGTCTCCAATATATGCTTGGAACACTGAGTCCGTGTACCACGTAATCGATTTGAACGATCCGCAGTTGAACATGCACAAGAATGGATAATCGGATAATTGGGATCCCATGCAAGAATGGGTTCCATTTGGTTAGTAATGATGATTGGAACAACCACATCGTAAATAGAAACATTCATATCGTAAATTGAGGCAATGGAATCATTATGAATAGATGCAAGATTAGTGTCCAGATTTGCCCTATTCAAAGTATGTTCACTTTAAGGGAATAGTTCTACCAAGAGGCATCCATTTCTAGTGGGCATTGCTCGATTATCCTTATGGCCAATGGTATCCATTGATAACCTATCTTACTAAACGTTCTTCTGTGGGCTTCCATCGCTTTCTAACTTTCTTCGCTTTGCCTTTTGCCTTCTTAGCATGATATTTTGCATAAACAATGTTAATGGGATTTGACAAGATTAGACAAAGCATTCACACCACATTCATGATTAGTAATGTAATTCAAGCGGACATCATTACAAGGTTTGCAAATAGTATCATAATCGAATTAATTACAAGACGCCTATGGCTAATACTAGAATCAACACGATTCATTTTATTCGACTCAAGCTTAAAGTTCCTAGGTTGGTCTTCTACTTTCTTCCAATGCACATTCTTAGCTTAGAGGTCCTATCATTCCTTGTATTGTCTTGAGACTTTGACATGCTCGCTTTAATGTCACCGATTACTCTGTAGAGGAATGGGAACATTAGTTGGTTTTACTACTTTTGCATTTTCTGCTTAGATGTCTTGGGATGTGAACTAATTGAAGGCGCTCAAGTTCACCTTTTTGACACTAGAGGTGTTGGGTCTCGAACTACTTGAAGGTAAACTACAGTTCACATTTATAACATTGGGCATCGAATGGATTTCATACTTGGCACTAGGCATAGAACACGGAATCAAAGGATTAACTCTCACCTAAAGACTTAGGGCATATTGTGATTAAGCATTCTAGAAGTTCTTGAGATCGTTTGGCATATAAGCATGCATGCCCAATTGCATTATCAAGTGGTTTCTCTAAATTATCCTCTTCAACAATCTCACGGAGACATTCTAGACAATCCTTAAGGGATGAGAAATATGTTTGAATTGCAAGTTTATTATTCCTAAGATGAGGAGGAACATATTTCACAGACAAAGCATATTTACTACAAACAGGTACCTTTGATCCATCATTCTCCCCATTGGTCATTGGCATTTTCCCTTTTACCTGGCTCTTCAGATTCTCAATTTCCTTTTGCAATGAAGCTATTTGTTCGTTATTTTTGTTACGAGTGACCTTTATTGATTCAAATAACTCATTGAAATGACGTTTAACCTTTTCATTTTCTTCTAGAAAACTCTTGTTTTCCTTTTGTAATGCATTTACTAAGTTTTGGAGATGAAACGTTTGAGAATTTCGAGAATCTAAAGGAGGAGGCATTTGGGAGCCGTCACATTGTTTTTTCACCCTTTAATTGAGAGATTTGGGCTTTCAACTTCTCGATCGTGTTGCAATGAGCTTGAATCTGCTCGTCACGTTTGTTTATTTGAAAAGCGCATCAAACTCGAGCATCCGAGGATGTCTTGATATTTGAGGTTTTGACATTTTCTTTAAGATGTTGATATTTTAGTTGTAAATTAAAATGATCAACTTCTAGTTTAGAAAAGTGTTGTACCAAATTATCGTGATCATCCGGATCAATTTTCTCATTTAGTTTAGAATTAATCTTTCAAGCTCAATGACACGATCATGGGAGACTTTCGAGCAACAGATAATTCATGAAATTGAGAAGCATTAATGGAACAATTTGTAGCGATGAAAACACATCTTGAGCAATACATTCGTAAATCGATTCTCATTCGATTGTATGCAAGTTCTTCCTCTCAATCTCATTATATTTTAATTCTCGCTCATAGTCACTAACCTCAACGATCATTGCATCAAATTCCTTTTCCATTTCTTTAATGTCTAAATTCATCCCCTTTTAAGACTTTCAAATTGATCTTTTAGTTGTTTAAAGAAAGGCATGACTTCGCTTAAATAGCATTCTTTCGTTTGCTCAAAACCCTTTCCCTTCGCTATACCGGTGGGTGTGATCCTTTTCACAAGTTTTCTCAAAATCAACAAATAGTTGAAAAATAACATATTGACTGATTAAGGTCTTGCTTTTAGTGGCAATAGTCCTAGGAACTAAATGCATTGGTGTATTGGGAGGATACACAATCGTTGAAGGCATTTTCCTAAAGGGGAGGGGTTTGTTACAACAAGATTCTCTCGCTTTTGCTTATCTAAATCCTTTTCCGTAACACTTGTTCGGGTGTTAACAACGTTTGAGGCTTAAACTTGTTCAAAGAAATCCAATTCTCCTTTTTGTAATCATGGGGTGTGATAGTTATTTTCTTCTCTTTACATTTAGGGTCATCTAGTTTTTTATTCATCTGATTTCTTATCTTCCTCAGTTCACTCAGCGCAACTAGGTTTCTGTCTAGGCTTAAGGATTTCATTGCCATCATAAAGTACCTTATGAGCATTTCTAGCCTTTTTAATGACTTCTGAATTTGGTTCCTCAACAAGGGGAATGCTATGCTTATTGCTTAAGACTCTATGCTTAGTGATCATGTGAGCAGTTTGAATGGTGTTCCCTTGTACGTACAACTTATTTTCAAGCTTGTTTTCAAAGTTTTCGATTATAAAATCCTTCAAAAGTTTTGATTCCTTAGCATTGGATTCTTGCTAAGCATTTTCACATTTTCTTGAAGTTCTTGTTTTGCTTAGCGCTTTAGAAAGCTTTTCTTGTAAGGAGTTTAACACTTGTTTTAATACTTCTTCTAAAATTACTTTTCTAATGATTGTACGCATTTGGTCATCCATTTCCCGCTCACGGTGGTCAACTCAAATTTAGCACGTTGTTCATAAATAGCAACACGTTCTTTATAGGCATTCGCCTCGTAGACAACAGAATCATCAGGCACATGCGTGAATTCATCAAAACATAGTCATTATTGATCGCAGAAGATGCATTACTTGGTACAGTCTCTCTTTCACTTTGTTTCACATATTGATCATATGTGACAATATTGCTATTATCCACACCATCAATATCTGATTCATAAGTCTTAAGAGATTGTACTTCATTATGCATCTTTCGCTCATCAACATCATCATATAGTTTTAATACCTCTGAGATGATCTTGTCTTTGGATGGACCAGTTTGTTGTGGAGGAGAGACCTTTGGAGAGACCATAGGAGAGATGCTGGCCATGAAGATTGTTTGAGCAGTAGGTTCATCATCTACATCAGAATCAAATGCATCACAATCAGCTACTTGAAAGGCATTCTGATGATTATGACCTATCTCCTGGATTGGCTGTTCATCAACATCAAGCATCATAAGTCTTGGCATTCCTTCAAAGAAGAAACAAGAACTCTTCTTCATCCAAAGTTGCTCCATTGTCCCGAGCTTGCACTAGCAACATCTTATCCTCAAGTACTCGGCATTATGTGGACGTTTTAGAGATGTGCGCCTTGCAATGTGTCCTCACCACCACACTTGTAGCATTTGATAGGTTTTGCTTGTCCTTGATTTCCAATCCTTCCTCTATTCTAATTTCCACCATAGCCTCCACCTACCCACCCTTCTCTCGATCGAATCGACTTTCTTGAACCGGTTGCACCATAACCTTCCCATATCGACCGTGGCTTGATTGTGTGGATTGGATGCTGTTCTGAGGTTGTTGTTAGTGTGTGGGAGAGTGTTCATGTTTTGACTGATCATGAGAGCTAGTTGATTAATGAAGTTTCCCACGGCTGTATCAGCATTAGCTTGTTTGAACATTGGATCGGGAATGAGTTTGTGATTACCATTACCCATGGGTACAACTTGAGAAGCTTTGGTGGTAATCCCAACATTTGTGTAAAAAGCAGTTGAATCATTTGTTGAGCTTGTTTCACCCTAAGCTTTGAACTGATCAAGAATCCTTTTTTCAAACATGGCATGTCTCTCATTTTGAAGAAGGAAGGCATAGAGTTGCTCATAGTTTGTATTCTTCAATCCTTTGGTAAGCTTCACAGAGGTAACAAACTTGTGCCATTCGGGATTCATGTTGTTAACAAACTTTGAGTTCAGCTGAATGTTAGGCATGGTCATTCTGATGTTCCTCATGTCATTCACAAGCTTATGGAATCTCACGTAGTACTCATAGACACCTTCTTCTGGTTTCATTTTAAAGTGCTCAAATTCATCATACAATTGTGATTCTCTGTCTTCAACAGTTAATTCAGAACCTGAGAGAAGCATCTTGACGTTATCCCATACAGCCTTTGCTTCAGTGTTGTGATTGATAAGCTTGTATATGTCTTTTGGAAGACCTTGCAGTATAATGTTAGAAGCCCTGATATTTGCATCAAATCTCTTCTTCTCCTTATCATTGAGCTCATCATACGTCTTTGGTCTGTCAATTCCATAGATCATTGTTCCATCTTCAGCTGTATCAATTATGTCTCTAGTGGTCTCACCCGATAAGGTCCTTCATCAATGGATTGGAGAATGTTGACCCACTTTCCTTTCCAAAACAAGACAATCGATTCGTTGAGCCCAAGAGTCGTAGTCGGCTCATCAACCATGGGTGGACGAGTATCCGAACCAGCAGCTTGAACATCCTCGGCAACAGTGGAGATGATTGAAGGTACGTTGGTAGACATGATAACTGATTAAACGGGATTATACTAAATCAAGAGAAAATCGTATTACAGACAAAAGTCAACCAAGTCGCTAAGAAATCTTGAAACAAGTCGCTATAATACCAAGTTGCTAAGACACAATCAAGTCGCTAAATAACAACTTGCTAAGATCTAAGTTGTTAGGAATTAGAAATTCCAGGTATTAAAGAGTCGGTCACCTCAAGTATATGTAATCGTTAGAATGCTCGTAGTCATAGTTATTTTAAGCTAAGTAGTATTTACTTAAGTAACACCGTGGAGGACGGACGGGTCTTTACCCACCGTATGCCACGATCCACACCGTTGTGTGGCGTTTTATGTAAGACTATAAATACTCTCTACCTCCCAAGGTAGAGAGTTGGAGCTCATAATTATATCTTTCACTTTCTCTCACTAAGTTCCCTAAACCTCTAACTTTCTCTCTCTAAAACTCATCTTGTACGCCTACTTTGGTAATGGTTTGATGTGTATGTGAAATCCAATATCTTACAATTGGTATCAAGAGCCATGGTTAAATCATCTCACATATCTTTGGATTTCTAGTGGTTTTAGGTGGTTTTGAGTTTGAAAAGTTTAGTGGTTTTGCATCATTGGGTGATTTCTAGTGTTAAAGTTTGAATTTTGATAGTACTTTTGTGTTTAGAATCATCACAAGTGTTTAGGTTTTGATTTTGAAGGCTTGAATCATCGTGGTTGGGTTGTTTTGGATTGAAAAGTGGTGTTTTGAGATTTTCTTGCTAGCGACTTGAGCCACGGATTGTTATTCTTGGTAGCGACTTGCTTTGTAAGTTGGTAGCGAGTTCGATTTAAGTGGTAGCGACTTGGTCCTAGCGACTTGTCTTTTGAGACAATGCGACAAATAGTACAAGTTAGTGGATTCTCCACCACGGCTAGCGACTTAGTGAGGTTAGCGACTTGCTTGAAAGTGTTAGCGAGTTGCAGTGCAAATTGTTAGCGACTTAGTATTCTTAGCGACTTGGACCTTAGCGAGTTGTTGTTTAGCGACTGACCGTGTAGCGACTTGGTGCTTAGCGATTTGGTGATTTAGCGAGTTGCTCTTTAGCGACTTGACCCGTGTAGCGACTTGGTGCTTAGCGATTTGGTGATTTAGCGAGTTGCTACTTAGCGACTTGGTGCTTAGCGACTTGGTTCAAGGGTTATAGCGACTTGGTTGATTTTTACGAAGAAGAGGTTTGACCAAAGTTGACTTTTACGTCAAAACTTCAAACGGCCATAACTTTTGATCCGTAACTCCGCTTTCATTGAAATACCGTCAAAACGACTCGTAATGACTGAATATTGAGGTTTCACGATGTCGTGAAACTAATTTTTCGAGGCCCAAATCCTCTCCGAAAGGAAGTTATTGAGCTTTTAAGTTTTAGACCTAAATTTCTCCATAAAATCGCGCAACAACCAACCCAAATCACAACCAAACAACATCTCGCTTATCCCACAAACAATCATAAGACCTAACACACAATTGTCTATCATTGTGTCGATCCATCATGTTAATACAAATATCGTCATTAAACGTTATTTATATTTTTGATCTTTGCCTAAGTTTTGTTAACGACAAAAGTAAATTTAATTTATAAAAGCTTAAAGCTTGTCAAGTTTATTAGATATTAAAACAAGCTTTCTCAAACAATATATTCATCATTCAAGCATTTACATTTATGATTAGTAACATCTTGATATGACTCTAATCATTATGTATGATAGTAGTTTGTAGAATGTGTTAGGTTCTTAAACCAAACACTACTTAAGCATTGCATATTTCTATTAATAGTAATACAACATTTGACATCATGTATTACATCATGGGAATCATTTGTAGATTCCATTAGATATTTTGTGAAGATTTATACTCTCCATATCTTGCACAATCTCTCTTAGATTGAGTTGACTTTAAGCAAGATTTGATATCTTGACTGTCAGACCGGCGGTACCAAAATGGTACACGGGCGGAACCCTTTTAAGGGGTCCGCCGTCCGTGGACGCTCCTGTCCATTTTGGCTATAAATAGCAATGCCAAGCCAAGTAGTTTCTCATCCCTTTCTAACATACTCTCATACATATCTTCTCTCTAACCTTTCTAACTCGCCAGATATCATATTAGTGATCTCTTTTGTAGCAAAGAAGATCAAGTCATATTCAAGCTTCAACGAGAAGTTGGAAGTCTTGTTTGTTTAGTGTTGTATGATCTAGTGTTGATTCATACTTGAGTGTTGTATCAAACCATCATAATCTTGTGAGTGTGAGTGGTTAGTATTTTAGTCCTCAAAATACATTTGTGTGGGAGTTGTTGTACCCTTGGAAAGAACTCGACATCTAGCTTAGTGTCGGAAATAGTGTGTTAAGTGTAAAGGTTTTCTCCGCCGGTGAAAGGAGCTTGTTGACTAGTGAAGTTAAACTCTCGAGTGTGAGACTCGGGAGGAGTAGGGCAAGGAAAAAGAGTCCTTGTAGGCGAACCACTATAAACAACTTGTTGTGGTTTGATCATTTCTTTCCTTATTTACTTATTACATATTGCTTGCATATTTCATTAACATACTTAAGATCAATATCAATTGATCTTTCAATAAGTTTCAAAACAAAGTTTTTAATCGGTAAACTATTCAACCCCCTTCTAGTTTTCTACATTGGTACCAGAGCCTCGTTGCTCAAGAATTTCTAAAATAACTTGTATTTTATAAACTTGAAACGATCCATGGATTTCGAAAACTTTAAAGAAGGGCAATCTATGCAAAGACCACCACTCTTTGAAACCAATGGATTTATCTATTGGAAAACCGTTTTGAAACATATGTAAAATCAAAAGATATAGATCTTTGGTTTATTATTGTTAAAGGAGATTTTAGTTCTACAACAAAAGATATTTCCGTTGATGAACAAAAGAAATTAGTTGCTAAAAATAATGAAGCTAAAATGATGCTTTATAATGCTTTACCTAGAAAAGAATATGAAAGAATTTTATGTGTGAAACCGCTAAAGATATTTGGGAATCTTTAATTGTTACACATCAAGGTAATTCACAAGTCAAGGATAACAAAATTGATCTTCTTGTTCAACAATATGAACAATTTGTTATCCTCGAAGATGAAACCATTGATTGTGGCTTTGCTCGCTTTTAACACTATCATTACATCACTTAAAGCACTTGACTAATCTTTTCGTAGTAAGAACTTTGTCGAAATTTCTTAGAGCACTCCATCCCAAATGGAGAGCTAAAGTGACCGCTATTGAAGAATCAAAAGATCTCTCAATAATGTCACTAGACGAGCTAATTGGCAACCTCAAAGTTCACGAAATGGTAATGGAGAAAGATTCGAGATCATCAAAGGAAGAAAGGAGAAGATCAAACCGTTTGTCTTAAAGCAAAGCGGAATCAAGCGATGATGGTGAATCTTGTTCCGATAGTGAAGATGAGGAGTATGCCATGGCGTTAGAGATTTCAAGAAGTTCTTTAGAAGAAGAGGAAAGTTTGTAAGACAACCTCGAGAAGAAAAGAAGCCATTCAAAAGATCGGGATGATAAGAAGATCAAAGGTGAAAGAAAGTGTTTTAGATGTGGTGATACAAGTCATCTCATAGGAGAATGTCCCAAGCCACCTAAGAGCAAAACTCAACGAGCTTTTGTAAGCGGTGCTTGGAGTGATAGTGAAGACGATGAAGAATCAAGCAAGGAAGAGATCGCTCTAATGGCACATGAGTCAAATGAGGTACTTTCCGATTCTTCTTACTCTTCCATAGATGATGACACCTTGCAAAAACAATATAATCAATTGTGTGAGCTAAGTCTAAAAATCATAACTAAAATAAATTTCTAAAAACTAAAAGGAGTTTTTGGAAAATGAGGTATATGAGTTAAAAGAAAAGCTAAACGACTTGAAAAAGGAAAAGCAAATGACAATGATTGTAAATCATGTCAAGAGCTAAATCTTGAAATAGAAAAACTAAAGCTCACACAAGAAGTTTTAATAGAAAATAATTCTAAGTTTAAAAGGTTTAACAAAAACATCGCTATTGCCGATGAAATAGTTAAAATCCATAAAACACCGTGGAGACATGAATGGGCTAGGGTTTAATGAAGTTTTAATACCTAAGAGTCAAAACAAAACGGCGAAAAAGACGAACATTCTCACAATCAACAGACAAGACGGACCGACGGAACCAAAAAGGGTTCGTCTGTTGTAAAACGGCATCATGGTACTTCAAACAGTAATGTAATGTTCAATACGGACCGCATCGAATTTGTTAAAATAACAAAGAAAACCAATGATAATGTTAAACTAAAACCAGCCATTATATCGAGAGTAGGACTTATTAAAATGAATTTAGATCAAAACTACTCAACAACGACATAAAACTTCTTTTGCCAAACGCCCTCTCCTAAGAGCAACCACAACGTTCAACATAACTACCAACACAACGGTTGGAATCAAAACTTTCCTAGACCATATCAAACTCCAGATTACATGCAATGGAACCCTTATCCATCATTTCCATACATGAATCAAATAAATGGTATGTTTAACCCAAACGGACCCATGAGATATTGGGGACCAAATGTTTGAGTCATTCGCTTCTTAGGTATGTTTGAAAGTTGGATTGGAACCTGATGAATGGATAAAAGATAGTGGATGCTCACGACACATGACGGCAACAAAGTCTCTTCATCATACCAAGAGTATGACTTGAGGTAATGTCACTTCGGTAGCAATCTCAAAAGCAAAATCATTGGCAAAGGTACGATTGCTCATAACTCTCTAACTATTGAAAATGTTGCTCATGTGGATAGGTTAGATTTAATCTACTTAGTATTAGCCAACTATGCGATAAAAAGTATAAAGTACTATTTGATGAAAATGGTAGTAAAATACTAAAAGATGGTATCACCATAGCTAAAGGAGTTAGGAAAAATAACATATACGTCATGAAAATAGATAAAACATATAATGACAAACTTTGCCTAACAACATTAGACGATAGCTCATCTCTTTGGCATAGACGCTAGGTCACGCTAATATGAGACTTATACAAAACCTATCTTCAAAAGAGTTAGTTAGAATTTGCCAAAACTAAAATATGACCAACACTTTTGCGACGCTTGCAAAATTGGTAAACAAACACATAGTAGTCACAAATCTAAAAATATGGTATCTACATCTAAGTGTCTAGAATTATTACATATGGATTTGTTTGGACCATCCGCTATAAGAAGCTATGGAGGCAACTTATACACTTTGGTCATAGTAGATGATTACTCAAGGTTTACTTGGACGTTATTTTTGAAAACCAAAATGAAGCTTTTGATAAATTTGAAATACTTAGCAAGAAAATTCAAAATCTTCTAGGTGTCAAATTGTGTCGATCCGAACGGATCATGGTCGAATTTGACAACGAAACTCAATTTGGAAACTTTTGTGATACAAATGGTATAACACATAACTTTTCCGCCCACCTAACACCTCAATCAAATGGAGTAGTAGAACGTAAAAATAGAACAATTCAAGAAATGAGTAGAACAATGCTTAATGAACAAAACATTCCTCAAAAGTTTTGTGTAACGCTGACACTTCTACATATATTCTAAATAGAGTCCTAATACGTCATTTCCTAAACAAAACACCATATGAACTTTATAAAGGTAAAAAGCCAACATTAGGATATTTTAAAGTCTTTGGTTGCAAATGTTTTATTCTTAACACTAAGGATTATCTCACCAAGTTTGACCCAAAGTCTTATGAAGGTGTATTTCTTGGTTACTCTCAAACTAGTAAAGCTTACATTGTCCTAAATAAAGAAACAATGATAGTCGAGAATCGTTGAACATAACATTTGACGAAAGTCCACCTCCTCTAAGACATCACCTTTGGTAGATGATGACTTAGTTGAAAGTCAAATAATTGAAAGTCAAATTAATAATAATAATGAAGATGAACCATTAAATAAGGAAATTGTCAACATAAAAGAATCTAAAAGTCATCCATTAGAAAAGGTCATAGGAAAACTTAATCAAAGAACCTTAAGATCACAAGCTCAAAATCAAAGTAATCATTTTTGTTTTGTATCCACCATTGAACCAAAACCATAAATGAAGCAATAAAAGATGAGTCATGGGTAATGGCCATGCAAGAAGAATTAAACCAATTGTTAGAAATGATGTTTGAAACCGGTTCCAAAACCTAAAGATCAAACTATAATTGGAACAAAATGGGTCTTCAAACAAAATGGACGAAAATGGTATAGTATCTAGAAACAAAGCTAGGCTTGTTGCACAAGGTTATAATCAACAAGAAGGAATTGACTATGATGAAACTTATGCAGGTAGCTAGACTTGAATCTATTAGAATATTACTTGCTTATGCATGTGCTTATGATTTTAAATTATTTCAAATGGATGTTAAGAGTGCTTTTCTTAATGGGTTTATTAACGAAGAAGTGTATGTTGCTCAACCTCCCGGTTTACCGACTTTGAGAAACCACATCATGTCTTCAAACTCAAGAAAGCATTATACGGCCTTAAACAAGCACCTAAAGCTTGGTACGACCGCCTTAAGACTTTTCTTATTGATAACAAATATACTATGGGATTAGTAGATAATACTTTTTACTAAGAAAAGGAATCGCAAATTATTATTGTTCAAATATACGTTGATGACATTATATTCGGATCAACTTGTCAAGAACTATGTAATGATTTCTCTAAAATCATGCATGACGAGTTTGAAATGAGTATGATGGGTGAGTTAAACTTCTTTCTAGGACTTCAAATTAAACAACTAGAAGACGGTATT
Organism: Chrysanthemum lavandulifolium; assembly: GCA_022545495.1. Classification (NCBI taxonomy): domain Eukaryota; kingdom Viridiplantae; phylum Streptophyta; class Magnoliopsida; order Asterales; family Asteraceae; genus Chrysanthemum; species Chrysanthemum lavandulifolium. Next base: position 198,910,086 of record CM040246.1, on the reverse strand, counting down.
TTCTTTAATCAATCTAAATATATAAAAGACATGCTTAAGAAATTTGGTCTTGAAGATTCCAAACCAACTAAAACACCCATGTCCTCGGACACTAAACTCACCAAGGACGAAGAAGGTGAATCCGTAGATAACACTAAATATAGAGGAATGATTGGTAGCCTACTCTATCTTACGGCTAGTAGACCCGACATTATGTTTAGTGTTTGTCTATGTGCTCGCTTTCAAGAAAACCCAAAGGCATCACACTTAGAAGCATTAAAAAGGATTTTTAGATATATTAAGGGAACAACGTGTTTAGGATTATGGTATCCCAAAGGAACGGGTATAGAAACCATAGTGTATGCCGACTCGGATCATGCCGGTGATTATGTCGATAGAAAAGTACAAGTGGTATTTGCACTTTTGTTGGACATTGTCTCACCTCATGGTTTGCAAAGAAGCAAACGGCTTTAGCCATCTCTACCATCGAAGCCGAATACGCCTCGGCCGGAAAAGCATGTCAACAAGCTCTTTGGATGAAGCAAGCTCTAGAGACTACGGAATTCATCTCAACGACATTGTGATACTTTGCGACAACAAAGGAGCCATCGATCTCAAAGAAGAATCCTGCTCAACATGCTCGCATAAAGCACATTGAAATCATCATCATTTCTTCGCGACAATGTTCAAAAAGGAAACATTTCAATCGAGAAAGTATCCTCAAGACAACATTGCCGACATCCTTACTAAACCTCTTAAACGAGAACCCTTTAATCTTCTTAGACTTGGTTTAGGTTAATGGAACCAAGCATGTAGAATAAACATAGCCTAAAACATTAGAATAGTCAAACCAAAACAATTTTGTCTTGTTTCGCCATCAGTAGCCACGGCACAAACGACAACACGGACGGAACCAAAATTTTGGTACTGCCTCGTCCGTGGTGTCTCATGTACAAAAACAATTTTATACATAACATCTTCTTCCTCACAACCCACTTTACCAAAACGTGTAAAACTTAAACCAAGCTCATCATTATCATCTTCCCACTCACCAATCATCGAAGATAACATCATTGTAAGTATCCTAACTACATTTCATCTCTTAATTCGAGTCTAGGATTCTTATTTATGCACAAAACTATCACAAATCATTACATGGGGTTTTATGTGCTTTTATACCAAATATGAATTCAATTGGCAAATTGCATAACTAGTCATTCAAATTAGGTACTACATTATCATATTGCATAAACAAAATCATGTTTCCCACTAATTGATAGATAATAAATATAAGGCCTTATTCAAAAACCAAACACCCCATGTCAAAAGTTTTGAAAAGCTTCTCACTTATAGGAAAACATTTTCATTGCTAATACAAATAGAAACGTTAGTATTTTCATCACTTGCATGCTCTTGAATACTAAAGGCATTGCATAACTAATATGCACTCCCGGGTATATTCAAATGTAGCCACATTGAATTAGGAGCATTTGGGTTATCTCATGGTATTTGCCAAACACTCCACTAAAACCATTTTGTGCATAAAATGAGTCGAGATAACCGCAACTCCAAATTGTTTTCATATAGGCACACACTAGAATCAAAAATGTTAAAATTCATTTTCATTTTAACATGTTAATTCTTGTCCTTAGGAATAACCATGGTAGCCGCAAGATTCTATGATCACAAAGACACCCTTAACTACATTCCCAAACACCACAAAACCAAAGGACTCACCAAGGAACAAGTAGAAATATTTAGGGTCTAGAATCAAGGTATTTCCACGGTAGAACCATTCACTCATCCTTCCTTGAGCATACCAATCTTCGTGAAGAACTAGCCGCCATTCAATTCGATTGTCTTCTTGACATTGATGAACCAATTTGTCCTAGGTTCAGTATTAGAATTCTATGCTAGTGTGACCGGTTTTAGTGATGAAGATGATGAGTTTTGTCTTAGCTTTAGAATCAACCAAAATGACTACACCATCACTTTAAGTGACTTTGCTGAGTACTAGGAATTCCCAACCGTGGAACTTGTGTCTACGGATAAGTGGTCACCACCGCCCCTTGATGCAATCAATGACCGCCTCTCCCCACGTAACCCGCTTAGCCGATAAGGATGTCATCCGTGAACACCTTTTAACCCAAAACGGATACAACCCGAGTCACCGAAGGAAAAGAGGTAGACCGAGATCCATATGGAATGGAGCTCAATGAACTTAAGCATGAATTTAAGAAATGGGAGGAGTTACTTAGAGCAAACGCCATTAGCACCATAGGGAATAGGGATCACATAAACGCTTGTCTTTGTCACATGCTTTACAACTTGTCCACCCGACAACCATTCAACTTAGCCTACTACATAGCTAGAGAATGATTGATATTCCAACTCAAGGATCCGTTGTCTTCCATACGGGATGCTTCTCACCCGTCTATATAGAAACTTCGCTCCAATTCCACCAACCCCAAAAGGGATGCACCTTCAATATGATCTCATCCTCACATCTTTGTGCCTTGAGTGATGCTAGAGTTGCTAAGACTAAAGGCAAGAGAGCTAAACCTCCAACTCCTTCATCATCATCATCAATAGCTCGAGGATGGTCTTCCAAGCTCTCGCCTTCCACCTCAAGAGTATTACACATCTCTTCCCGAAATTGAGAATGAATCGTTAATTCAAGCAAACTAAGGAATGTTCAAGCCTTGGTAGGATGATGAACAAAATTTACAAGAAGTTGGACAAATAAGGGTACTTTAAGGAGTGTTTGGAACAATGCATTATCGTTAATGTTTGATACTATTTAGTTGTTTTATTATGTAGGATGATAATATAACTTGAAACAATGGTGTATGCTAACAATCTCATGTGGGGATAGCACAAGTATGCTATCAATTTTACCCATTTTCACTATATTGTGAAAATCAATAAGCCTTGCTCTTAATCTATGCTCCAATGTGTTTAAATATGTGTTATTTACTTTTCCTAACTAGAAATGTTTAGTATAACGTGTTTTGAGAAAATTTTTGATTTCGGAAAGTTCGATTTTGAGAAACTTTCATCCAAATTTCAAGACTTCACGGATCGACGGCACCCTTATTTTGGTACCGCCCTTTATGAATTTTGGTACCGCCATATCTCAGAGTAGTGACCGGACGGCACCCTTTTTGTTCCGTCTGTATGATTTTGGTGCGTGGATCCTCCAGTAATTTTCTCAATTTCGACTCTTTCGTAATTCCAAATTATCTTCCATCACTCATAAATCAATCTTAACTAGTTTATACCGTTATTAGAACTAGTATTATTCACTAGGGATGTAAGAAACCATTTCCCACCAAAATTCAAAATTTGAAAATCCACCCAAGGAGCCCTTTGGCATAAAGGAAGGAACCAAAATTTTGGTACCTTCAAATCCGTGGGTAATCTGAATATTAGGAAATTCCACTCACTAGAACACATTTATTGCATATCTTTTCTTCTTCACTCCATCTTCTTTGAATGGATTGACTTGGGTGACATGACTAGCATTCAACCCACTTCCAAATCATGAGGAACCTCATCTCTTCAATGGTTCAACATCAAATCAAACACATCTCTCAACATTTTTACACCTCTATAAATTGAAAGGCTTTACCATGATCATCCTCACACCTTTCTTATTCTCATTACTATCTAGCAAATCAAAACCCAAGTTAAAAATGACTAAATCATCACCAAAACCTTGCAAGAAAACCGCTAGAATTAGCGTAAGACCTTGTTGTCTTACTCATCTTAGCTCATCATCCGACTCCTCACCACTTACAATCTCATCTCCCATTAGAGATGATACACACCTTACCTTGGCTACACCTACTTCATCACACATTGTGATCACCACTCCACCACCATCAAAAGCACCTACTTCACCTCCACCCACACACCCATCCAAACATCCAAAACACCATCACCACCTTCACCAAGGTCTCCACTCTCACCCCATGGAGTTATTTTCTACTCCACCAACATCACCAAATCCTTTCCTAGAGGACTTGGAAGACTTGCCTCCCAGGCCAAGTCATCCACCACCATTGCCATCATTTGGCACCATTGAGCGAATCGCCATGAATCACCCCGGTCATCCATTGACCCAAACGCCCATTAGGGCCAAGACCTCTCCTTTTTCACCCCATTCACAAGGACATTCATGGTCCTTTATACGGGATCATCCACTTCCATCATCAATGTCCCTCACATTGAGGACATTCCGAGAGCATGTGGGATGACAATCCCACTAGAGGAGATTCAAGCCGAACTCCACAACCTCCATCAATTCAAAGGCATGGTGGATTCTCACTTAATGAGACAATGCAAATGCAAAGTGCTTTGCTTGCATCCATCATGACCACTCCAAACATCCCCAACACCACCAACACATCAACCATTCCACCACCACAACCTCCGAAACTTTCTACCCTCCAAGGCACGGTTGCTCAACTTGTGAGCAACGGGTCAAACCGTGGAACGGACCCGGATTATGGTCCATGACTTCCACGAGGAAATGAGGTTCATCCTCAACCACATTCTTGAGCTGCCTCAACGCTTTTTCCCATCCACCATCTCTTTAGGATGGTTCTTAGAATAGTTTTTATTTGTTTTGTTTTTGTTTTAGGATAATTTTTTCTTTTCTCTTGTACTAGAAACACATCATTGTGTTCTCTTTTCATGATCTTTACTCATGAAAAATTTTAACAAATGAATGTTGTTTATTATGTTGTTGGTGTCATTACATAGTGTTTGGAAATGCTTGTGAATGATCATTATTACTAACAATTTTTTTTTTGTAGCTTTATTTTCACAATCCATGTATCTTCCCATTAAAGCACCCAATTTAGGGGGAGCTTTGAACAAGGGGGAGATAATAGCTCGGCTCATTACATTCTCAGATAGCCTCTTCTTTTGTTGAGACAAAAGGGGAGAAAATATAGAACTTGAAATTATTTATATTTGACTTTTTCGAAAAGTCAAACTGCATACAATTGACTTTCTAAAAGTCAAACAGAACCCTCATTGGTAATACTTGACTTTTCTTAAAAGGTCAACAACACACTTTGACTTTCGAAAAAGTCAACATCATGCATCAACTAGTGAATTCTTTGACTTTCATAAAAAGTCAAATTTCATACACTTACATTATCATTTCCTTTTCAAGTTCTAAAACTAATATTTTATAACTCTTGTACAAACTTTGTTTCTTTTATAAAATAAAATTTATATTTTGTCCTCAACAAAAGGGAGATTGTTAATACAAATATCGCCATTAAACGTTATTTATATTTTTGATCTTTGCCAAGTTTTGTTAACGACAAAAGTAAATTTAATTTATAAAAGCTTAAAGCTTGTCAAGTTTATTAGATATTAAAACAAGCTTTCTCAAACAATATATTCATCATTCAAGCATTTACATTTATGATTAGTAACATCTTGATATGACTCTAATCATTATGTATGATAGTAGTTTGTAGAATGTGTTAGGTTCTTAAACCAAACACTACTTAAGCATTTGCATATTTCTATTAATAGTAATACAACATTTGACATCATGTATTACATCATGGGAATCATTTGTAGATTCCATTAGATATTTTGTGAAGATTTATACTCTCCATATCTTGCACAATCTCTTAGATTGAGTTGACTTTAAGCAAGATTTGATATCTTGACCTGTCGAATCAAGCGGTACCAAAATGGTACACCGGCGGAACCCTTTATGGGTCCCGTCCGTGGATCGCCTCGTCCATTTGGCTATAAATAGCAATGCCAAGCCAAGTAGTTTCTCATCCCTTTCTAACATACTCTCATACATATCTTCTCTAACCTTTCTAACTCGGTTGCATATCATATTAGTGATCTCTTTGTAGCAAAGAAGATCAAGTCATATTCAAGCTTCAACGAAGTTGGAAGTCTTGTTTGTTTAGTGTTGTATGATCTAGTGTTGATTCATACTTGAGTGTTGTATCAAACCATCATAATCTTGTGAGTGTGAGTGGTTAGTATTTTAGTCCTCAAAATACATTTGTGTGTGGGAGTTGTTGTACCCTTGGAAAGAACTCGACATCTAGCTTAGTGTCGGGAAATAGTGTAAGCTTAAGTGTAAAGGTTTTCTCCCGGTGAAAGGAGCTTGTTGACTAGTGAAGTTAAACTCGAGTGTGAGACTCGGGAGTGGAGTAGGCAAGGAAAAAGAGTCCTTGTAGGTCGAACCACTATAAACAACTTGTTGTGGTTTGATCATTTCTTTCCTTATTTACTTATTACATATTGCTTGCATATTTCATTAACATACTTAAGATCAATATCAATTGATCTTTCAATAAGTTTCAAAACAAAGTTTTTAATCGGTAAACTATTCAACCCCCCTTCTAGTTTTCTACACATCAGTCATCTTAACACATTCCATTGGTCATTGTTAACGGTTTGGTCTTGATTTTAGTAAAATCCCATGAAAGATTCTATTTCTCGGTTTAAATCATAGACTTGTAAAATCCGTGCATTCTACCACATCATGTCTTACTCTCTTGACCCGGTGATTTGAATGCTTAAATTATATGATGTTGTGGACAATAATGTTAATGAATGCTACACCGAGCGATTAAAGATGTTTGAATTAAACAATGAGGATGTGAGATCTTCATGTTCGAGTACAATGAGAATGAATTGCACACTGCTACGAATGCCATGCAAATGGAATGCGACATTGAGCCCTATCATCTACTTCATACGCACCTCATACAATTTGTTATCCATATGGGGATCGAACATGTAGTGCTCTTTTCCGCCAGACTTACCTACATTGACAAGAAGCTTGTTGTTGAACTTAGAGCATTTAAAGCTGCAACTTACCAATGAAGAGGTTCAAAGGATGGTTCCAGTGCACTCTTCAAGTAATCTACAAACAATTTCACCATTCATCGTTGGGGAATATTGATTACGATCAACACTTGACCGGAATTTCCTTCAAAAACATACTGGAATAGAAATTGTGAATTCATTGAGACATTTATCCAACTCATGGATAATGTGAAAAGTACATTGAGGAAACCGCACAAAAGGATGAAAAGTGAATGAGTGTCGTGCGGTTGAGAGATTGTTGTGATAAGTTGGGTAATGTATCCGTGGAAGAATCGGGTGTTCTTGAATGCGAATGTTAGAGAAAACAAATAATGATGAGTCGACAATGCTAAAATAGAATCTTCATCCTCATGTTCACAAGAGAGAGTGCACCAGTCATAACCCATGCAAGCTAATGCAAAGGAACGCCCATGGAAGCTTCGGATGTACCTAAGATAGAGATGCAGAGCGCCACAACCGTGTAACGTTAATCTGCAGAGGAAAGTTGCATGGAAGTTTGTTGTACCTAGGTATGCATCTTCTACTCAAAATGATGATTATGAATTGCATGAGTACCACGCATTTGTGCTGATGATTCCTTGACCACTTGAACTCAATACCTATAAGGATCAAGTTGCCATATCTGAGCAAATGCTAAGTTTGAACTTACCACTCGTGAGCGGAGATGGATATCCAAATGCGTACAATTATTAGAAAAAGTAATTTTAGAGAAGAAGTATTAAAACAAGAGTTAAACTCCTTACAAGAAAAGCTTTCCAAAGCGCTAAGCAAAAACACGAACTTTAAGAAAATGTTAAAATGCTTTAGCAAGAATTCAAGGCTAAGGAATCAAAACTTTTGAATGATTTTTCCAATCTAAAAACTTTGAAAACAAGCTTGAAAATAAGTTGTGCGTACAAGGAATACCATTCAAAGCGCCACATGATCACTAAGCATCGAGTCTTAAGCGATAAGCATAGCACTCCTTGTTGAGGAACCAAATCAGAGGTAATTAAAAGGCTAGAAATGCTAATAAGGTGCTTTATGATGGTAATGAAATCCTTAAGCCTAGCGAGAAACCTAGTTGCGTTGAGTGCAACCGAGGAAGATAAGAAAATCGATGAAGTCACTAGGAGAAAATGAATAAGAAGTTAGAAGATCACGAGTGTAAAAAAAATAACATAACGATCAAACCCCATAATTACACTAAAGAAAATTGGATCTCCTTGAACAAGTTTAAGCCTCGTGACTTATTAACCCCCGAACAAGTGTTCGGAAAAGGATATGGAAATGCAAAAAGCGAAAATCTTGTTGAAAAGAATCCCCATGTAGAAAGCGCCTAAAGCATCTGTGTATCCTCCTAATACACCAATGCACTTAGTTCCTAGATCTATTACCACTAAAAGCAAGACCTTAATCGGTCAATATGTTAGCTTTCAACTATTTGTTGATTTTGAGAAAACTTGTAAGAAAAGGATCACACCCATGTGGTATAACCGAAGGAAAGGGTTTGAGCAAACTAAAGAATGCTATTTAATTGAGGTCATGCCTTTCTTTAAACAACTAAAGATCAATTTGAGAGTCTTAAAAAGGGATGCATTCGATATTAAAGAAATGGAAAAGGAATTTGATGCAATGATTGTTGAGGTTAGTGACTATGAGAGATTTAAAATACAAAGAGATTGAGAGGAAGAACTTGCATACACTTTGAATGAGAATCGATTTGAATGTATTGCTCAAGATGTGTTTTTCATCGCTACAAATTGTTCCATTAATGCTTCAATTTCATGAATTATCTGTTGCTCGAAAGTCTCCATGATCGTGTCATTGAGCTTGAAACAACAAATTCAAAATTGCATGAGAAAATAGAACGGGATGATCATGATAACTTGGTCAAACATTATTCTAAATTAGAAGTTGAACATCTTGCTTTGCAATTAAAACATCAACATCTCAAAGAAAATGTTAAAACCTCAAATATCAAGACATCCTCCGATGCTCTGAGTTTGATGCGCTTTTGAAATTAGCAAACGTGATGAACAAATTGAGCTCATTATAACACGATCAAAAATTGAAAGCCCAAATTTCACAACTGGCGAAAGGTGAAAAGAAGGATGACAGTTCCATATGCCTCCACCTTTAGATTCTCGAATTTCCAACTTCAAAACATAATTGATAACTTGCAAAGGAAAATGATTGTTTTAAAGTCGAAATTTAAAGGTTAATGATCAAAACAAAGAGTTATGTGATTCATTTAAAGTTAATCATGATAAACAAATTGAAAAGATAACTTCTTTACTTAACGATATTGAGAATCTAAAGTGTGAGGCGAAAGGAAAGTTGCCAATCCCCAATTGCAAATACTGCATTCCTAAGGTTCTGCTTGTGATAAATATGCTATCGATATGTTATATATTCCCCGCCCATTAGGAATAATGAACTTGCACATAAAGCATATCTCTCACACCTTAAGGACAGGTTTGAAGGGTCTCCGTGAGATTGTTGAAGATGAAAGATTAGAAAAATCTTTTGATAGTACTATAGCCTATGCCTGCATGGATGCCAAACGATCTCGTGAACTCTTAGAGTATGTAATTGTCACAAGTCCGAAATCTAGCAATAGGCGAGATAGAATAGTTGTGCCTTGTTCTATGCCCAAAGCCAAGCATGTAACCCTTGATATGCCTTGTTCCATGTCAAAGTTCAAGCAAGCAACCTTTGATGTGCCTCCTAGAATTTCGGATCCCCGGCACTTCTAGACCGAAATGCAAAAGCGGTGAAACCATGTAATGTTCCCATCGTTACTTCTACGAGATGTTAAGATTGACACTAAAGTTAGCGGGTCAAAACCTAGAAGCAATGCAAAGAAGGATAGGATTACGCAAACTAAAAGTGTTAATGATAAGGAAGTGAAAGAACACCATAGGGACAAGAAGTTTGATTTGAACAAAAGAATCGTGTTTTCTAGTATTAGCTCTAAGCTATCGAAATTAATTCGAGGCCTCATGTCATCTACAAAACATGTAAAATGTTTATTTTCCGTAATCATGATAAATATGATGTGTTATTCTCGAGGTCTAAGATTCATAACCCAGTTAAGAAAGTTTGGAGAGCAAAAGCATTAAGCAATCTCGAAACCTACAGGAATGTGTTTACAAATGTAGGATTTCATTGGAAGCCCCTGTGTCGAATATTTACGAATGGCATGAACCTTACCCCTCGCCTAGATCCACTATGCCTAGAATAGTGCTCGTTAAGGTTTGGAAGCCAATGGTAGAATAATCCCATTAAGCACAAAATGTCATTTGACTAAGTCCGATGCTTACTAGTTCAACTCTAGGAATAATGCCATTGCATCTAGGGTTTCGCTAATTCAAAGATTGTTTGTGCTAACCAAAAGGAACCCATCAAGACGTGGGGATCAATGTTTCCAATTCTCGCTTCGTACATTGTCCAAAGCGGTCGTACAAATTGTCCTTGGTATTTGGATTGCGGCTCTAAACATATATTGGGCTCTTAACAAGGACGTCTGTTCAAATCGATTCAGCCTCGTGCTTCATCATTATGGCGTCTGCAGATAACACTTTAGGCCCGCTCCTCAAAAAGAAAAGAAAGGTGTGCGCTTCCGCGCTTTATCTTCAAAGAAGAGAAATCTTCATGTTCATGACCATTTTCATCGACATTCTTCATCAACAAGCTTCATGTTTTCCATGCTCTTTCAACCCTCAAGTGGATCTACGTTCATGGTGTATATTCTTATTCACTTGTTCAAATCAAAAATGGCAACGGATGCAATTTTTGAGGGAGAAGAGTGAATATACTACATGATGATGGATGTTTGAATAATGGTTATACGACTTAATTTGATGATGATGAGTGTATATTCTTTTGATGAAGAGTGAATATACTAAGGATAAGCTGGGATTCATTGTTTTGATTTTGATGACTCTCCTCCAACGCCTAATGCTTCACTTACTAAGGATAAATGGGAATCAATGTTTGGGATTCATTGTTTTTCAAATATATGTTTGATGAGTACTTTCAACCTCCGACGAATGTTGATCATCCAACTTCAAGCTCATGCTCCGGTTTCTATTGACTAAAGCGGTTCACCATCTAGAAGTACTTCTTGGAATTCTCAAGAAACCTTATCTCCGGTTATTTCACAAGGCGCTTATAATGACTATCATGATATTGTAAGTTGCACTATTGAATAATGATCCACTCTTGGCATTCTGTGCCAAATCTTCACGGATTATTGTTCATGAATAATGATCCGCTCTTGGTATTCCTTTGCCAAATCTTCACGGATTATTGTTCTCTCATGGTGCACGTTATAAATCAACCACATGAACATTAAGGAAAATGACTACCTCATCCGCTCGAAAACATTATTGGTGAATCTTCGGATCGGTTTCTACATGTATACCTTAAGGAAGAATGCATTGATGTTGAAGAATCATTGCTCGGTTCATTCGGTGGGTCAATGTACATCCGATTGTATGTTTATTCATGTGTTGGACATTTGACACAAGTTGATTACTTCGAGTTAATCATTTATCACTTATTTGAGATTGAAGTTGACCTTCACAAATGCGTGTTCTTATTTGATAACTTGCTCGGGCTTAAGAATTTGAGTTGAAGGCTTGGTTTATCTAGTTACCAAAGATCGGAGTGGATGGTTGAAGACACGGTTAACTATCACTATTAGGAGTTCGTTGTTTTACTCGATGTCACATGCAGATGACGATGTGGATAATATCAAGAGGTGTTAATGTCTCATACTTTGTTTGAGTGTGAGTACTTAGAGATTTGCTTGAAGCATAGATTCTCGACACGTTCTTCCATCTTTAAGTGCAAGCTTAAGACACAAATGCGGGAATTCGACTTCGGTTTCAAGTTTGGTATATCGGGTTTTTCTTCAACGATGGTCACTCAAATTGTCTACATATGGGTTGATAAAGATAGTCGAGAGAGTTTATGTAGCGATTGATTCTCACAGAGTTCATTTGGGCTATTGAGTTCTTCTCACAAGATTTCAAGTTTATGGATATATTATGTTTCTTGATTCGAGGTATCAAAACCATTTGGGGAAGGATATATTATTCCAACTATTTGGGGAAGGATATATTATTCCAACTATTTGGGAAGTGGTCTCTGGAGACCTTTGGTTTTGTTACTTGATGTTGATTGGAAGAAATGTGAGAAGAATATTTGGAGCATGAGATGATCACGCTTATCGACATCTTATATCGGTTTATGATAAAGTGCTTCCGGTTATATGCACAACATGTTCACTTGATCGAGATAATTCGAGTTATTTGAGTTGACATCCACGAGATGATTAGTGACTCAACATGTTACATGGATGTCATCTTCTCTACTCTTGTTGGGTACATGTGTACATTATGTTGATTGGTTATATGTTATATAACGGAATGCTTGGTAAAATGAAGATGTTGATATATTATTCCCTAAATAGACAAGCTGGTCAATCTCGAAGAGTAAGGTGTACATCGGGATGCACGAGTTCATGTGATCGGTCGTGTCGTTAATCCGATTTGATAAACCGAGACGATTAATGTTTCAACTTGTTACCGGTGTTCTCGTGTTCTTGGTGGTTTGAGCTTCAATCAATGAGACCGCTTTGTATTCAACTCTACTTCTTAGGAAATGGTCTTTATTCGATGTTTGTCGGTTTGGGGAAGCTAACAAAGATTCAAATTGAGAAGGCTCATGTCCGACGATTTTCTTAGAAGCCTCGAATGCTTTGGTGGCGAAAGTTTAAGAGATGTTGATTCCTTTCTTCTACAACGTCTTTGAGCGATATATTTATCTCGGTACTCATTTCATCATTCTCTTAAACTAATTTATCTCTTGTAAATATTTATTCGAAAAACAAAATACAAAATTATAAAACCTTCAAAAATCAAATAGAAAAATATAAAACTTTCAAATCCATAAAAATTTGAAAATCTTCAAAAATATTGTCATTTTGTCATGTTTCTCTCGATTCGATAATATCTACGGTCTTGATGTTGTCATTCAAAGAATGACACGGGACTTTAGATGTTGTTCGAATTTTATATCAAAAATATATATATATATATATATATATATATATATATATATATATATATATATATATATATATATATATATATATATATATATATATATATATATATATATATTGGGAGAAAGAGAATAAAATGGTTTATTGTCATTTGTGCGGTAACCCGCTTTTCAAAGAAAGAAAAGAGCCATGCTTTACCATGTTTTCAAATTCCATACTCGATTCTATAAACATTTATCTGCTGAAAACTAAGCGCTTTGAAAAATAACTCGGTTTCTATTTTTGATAATCATCGAACTTATTCGTCAAAATATCAATCTCTCAATCAACAACCTATGTCATTGATTGAGGGAGAATGATTTCAATTAAATTAAAAGTTATTTGCCATTCAATTGTTTTCAAAAGATATTCATGCATGTTTTATCAATGGAGTTTAAAGTCTTAAAATCCGATACTTATCGGTTAAAGCGCTTTCATAATCAAGTCACAATTCTCCTTAAAAGCTTTCAAAATAAATTTAAATCTATAAGAGATCACAAATCTCAAATGATTTGATAATTGTGATCGGGGAGAATGTGTGATTTCAATTGGATTTAAGCGATAATTCGGTAACTTTCCTTCCAACATGTGACAAAGCGATTTCAAATTTTCCATGCACATGTTGAGGGGAGCATCTATCTTAAACCTATGATTTGAAACGTGATCATTTATCTCATGTCGGGTTCCCTCTAGTATGTGCAAAACCCTTTTCAAACCTAGAAGCACATATTGAGGGGAGCAAAATCATGAAAATCTCATCCTTCCCAAAATGCTTTTTCTACTTGATTCGATTTGGGAAGTGATGTTGATATCTTTAGAAAATGGTAATCAAAGAAGTTAATTCTTCCTCTTGCCTCCGTGTGCAAAACGATTTCAAACATTTGATGCACATGTTGAGGGGAGCACTTGTTCTAAAATATCAAAAACAATTCGGTACAAAATGTTTTGATAATATATCACAAGTATCTGGATTGATTTTCAAATGGTTTTCAATTGGTTCAAATGGCGAGATGAACAATACCAAATAACCAAACCAACTTTACTTTATGTACGGTGATATAAGGATGATAAGGTTAGGTATGTGTTCCCATGATCCGCGAGCCGGAAGGATCTACCAGGGACTATCCACTAGTAAGTGTAGAGTTCTTAGGTATGATGATAAAGGAGAAAAATGAGATATGGGAAGAGTGCGGATGAGGCGAGCTAGTCTTGGAATAAACCCAACAAGGTTCTAGCTATCACGATGTCGGTAAGCTTGAAGGGTTGAAGAATTAAAAAGAATTGAATGAGAAAGGGTGAAAACAAATAGCCCTCCATATATTCAACTTTAGGGGCGGCGGGTTCAATTCATATACTCTTGATGGTAACATCGGTATTGAAGACAAGGCGTCATGGACCCGGTGACGCCTTGCACTAACTTCCCAAGCTACTCAAGTTCCTCTTAAAAGGGCTTGTTTCATTCTCATGGGAACCTACATTATCTATCGACTTTCTCTTGAGATTGTTGATATTGAAGAGGAGACCCTCTCCCTAGTCTCCAGACGGGATCCAAATATGCACATATTGAGTCTAGAGCCACGAGATCATCAATAAATCTCATTAGGACACTTTCAATGAAGACTCTGTTTCACACAATGTGGAAGAGATATTATATCTTGAGTCCTCGCATTATCCTTGTGGTATTGCGGAACATCGAGTGATATGCAAACATATTCACAATGAAGATGGAAAGCCCTCTGGATCCAACATCAAACAAGCTCACGGTGGGTGGCATGTGAGATCTATTTAATAGATCAACCATGTGACAGCGAACACAAACAATGGGCGATTCAATCTTTTGAATCAATCTGGTTCGAGTTATGGATTGACGGATACCTTTGAAAACCGGTCATTGTGCTTAAAACTCTTTTCTTTAACACATTGTCCGTGTTCGAATATTTCAAATCAAAGGTGTTTATGATTGATAATTGATTTTCATTAAAACCTTCGTTGTATTGCAAAAATAATTTCTATTGAGCAATACACGATTGTCTTCAAATCTCTTTTCATCAATCGGTGAATTTCTACTTATTGGTTCACTCACTCCGTGTTGTCTTCTTTGAGATGTTCGGTTTGAGAACATTAGAAGCATTCGCGAAACCTGTCGAGGAAATTCTTGAATTATACGATCACATGCGGTACTTGTCTTGATCAGCGGGAACCGTGGGCGGTACCTCAATTCAACGAAGTGATCAAAGACACTTTCGTGCGCTTTATTGCTAAATGTTTTATCACGGTACACCGGCGTTTGCGGTGATCGAATGAAGCGGTCCATCCATAGCCGCATGCTCACTTAACACATTCATATCAAAAGAAATCATGATTAGTGCATCAATGACTCGATATTTTCACTCCATGCTTCGCTCACGGCTGCGCCAATATCATGAATCAGCGAAAGCTTCCGCTACTCGATGAGAAGATATCATGATCCGAATGTGAGCATGTCGGTCCGAATGTCACAACATCACAAAATTCCAACATCACAATGGATGTCTCGAGATTTTGTTGGTGATGGTCTCAGTGGCTCAAATTTATTATCCGTGGATCGATAAAGACCTCCACTTGGAGTAATCAAACATGCAATGAGTGGAATCAATGACTACGAGCTTGAGACAAAGTACTACATCAAGAATACAAGAACAATTGTTAATGTAATATCTGTTTGTATTCAATGTAATTTCAATTATATGTTTGAGGTGACCTCCTTGGGGAGATTGTTAGGAATTAGAAATTCCAAGTATTAAAGAGTCGGTCACCTCAGTATATGTAATCGTTAGAATGCTCGTAGTCATAGTTATTTTAAGCTAAGTAGTATTTAGTTAAGTAACATCGTGGAGGACGGACGGTCTTTACCCCATTGTATGCACGATCCATGACCGGTTGTGTGGCGTTTATGTAAGACTATAAATACTCTCTACCTCCCAAGGTAGAGTTGGAGCTCATAATAATATCTTTCACTTTCTCTCACTAAGTTCCCTAAACCTCTAACTTTCTCTCTAAAACTCATCTTGTACGCCTACTTTGGTAATGGTTTGATGTGTATGTGAAATCAATATCTTACACAAGTCGCTAGCAAATTTTGTGACAAGTCGCTAAGCACCTAAGTCGCTAAGTTGTTAAGTCGCTAAATAGCAACTCGCTAAGCACCAAGTCGCCAACACCAAGTCGCTAAGAAACTTAAGAACAAATCGCTATCAAAATTGAAAGCAAGTCGCTACTTACCAAGTCGCTACCGTGAGTGGAGAATCCACTAACGATTACTATTTGTCGGCTTGTCTCAAAAGACAAGTCGCTAGGACAATCGCCACCAAACAACACTTGACTCGCTAATTTTTTCGAGCAAGTCGCTATGATGAATATCACAACGAGAACCAAGTCGCTAACATGAAAAACTTTCAAAAACACACTTTTCAATCCAAAACAAATCCAACCACGATGAATCAAGCTTACCAAATCAAAACCCAAGCACATACAATGATTCTAAACACAAAACAACACCCAAGATTCAAACTTTAACACTAGAAATGATCCAAATGATGCAAAAACCACTAAACTCTTTCAAACTCTAAAACCACCTAAAAGTCACTAGAAATCCAAAGATATGTAAGAGATGATCAAACCATGGCTCTTGATACCATTTGTAACATATTGGTTTCATAAACACACTAAACCAAAGATCAAAGTAGGCGTATAATATGTTTTAGAGAGAAAGTTAGAGGTTTAGGAACTTTAGTCGAGAAAGAAAAATCTTATTATGAGCTCAACTCTACCTTGGGAGGTAGAGAGTATTTATAGTCATTACATAAAACACCACCTATCGGGTACATGGATCGGGCATACTGTGGGTAAAGACCCGTCAGTCCTCCACGGTGTTACTTAAACTAAATACTACTTAACTTATAATAATCTACGACTCACGAGCTTTTAACGATTACATATACAGGTGACCGACTCTTCAATATTTGGATTTACTAAATCCTAACATGAAAGAACTTAGAATTCTCATCTCCTTCTACATCCCACCTTATTCTCGCTTTTTTCCGAAGCATATTACCATATTCGTTCTCTTTTCCTCCCATTGTTTTCTTGTTTCCAATCACCTGCTTCGTTCTTCTTCATTCAAAGTTCTCATTTTGCTTCAAGTTCCCACCTTGTAGCTTCCTTTTTAGTAGCTCAATCTTCTCCTTGTTACCACCAAACCTATCCTTACTCCTCCCTTAGGCTTGCCTTGGCGTTTTAATCTATCACGAAAAACACAATCTGAAAGCTTCTCACCTCTTTATTCCACGCCGCCTCAATGACATGTATAAAGTCCGTTTCATCCATCCAAATATTAAAGATTCGAAATGGTTTTGGGCCAAAGTCTAAGTCCACATCCTTGATACTATCGGAAATGATCCGATAATTTACGATCCAAAGCAATGACGGCAGATTACACCCATAAGTTGTAAAAATAATCATTCAACAAAAATGATCTAGTTTACTCACTCTAGTAAATCTCCTTCCACCCATCGAAATATCAACTAATCTAGTGTCATTAATGAACTCGATGTTCACCGAGAATTAAACTTATCATTGCTACTTCTAACCACGTTTAAATCCCAAAGATACACCAAGCCCTCGCCACCGACCATCGATCCGCTAATCTATCCCATAACGACGCTTTTGTTGACTCGTGTAGCCCATAAACGCAAACTAAAAAATATCCTCCGCTTTCCCTTTCACGAGCCCTTTATTGCTATGAATCTCTCATCTCCCCGGCCTCCTTGCATGTAAATATCCTTGTGTCCCAAATTACAATTACACCCTCGAGCTCCGTTTTAAGACAGCGCAAATATCCATATCCTTTCGCTCAATTATCTTCAATCCAAAATCATCAACAATACCACTTTTGTTTCTTGTATCCCAATGATGTCGGTTGCTCATCCTTAATAATAGATCTAACCCATGCTTTTTCCCAACCTCACCCATAACCCTTACATTAATAGAAATCAACTTCATTAAAAGATAAGCGGCCGAAATATCATACCAAGAGATCACTCATCACACTCAACAATGACCACTTTATCCATGTCACCCATACGATCACCCATCTTTCTCTTACACTTTTTCGGCTAAAGCCCACGACACTACAATCATCTCCCCACTTCCTTCACATTCCATATTTAACTCACACTCTGACTTCGACTTCTCCTTCTTTTGTGCTCCGAACCTAAAGATCTCATTATTGCCACCTTCTTCGTCGTAATACTCCTTATAAATATCCGAAATCCCTTTTCTCATCTCCACTAATCCTTCCACCCAGGTTTGCCTCGCGACCCTCATAGATTTAGTTATACTCCTCCTTCCTACCTTCTTTATGTTACTTACACATTCCTCATTCGCCTTACCTGTATTGAAAGCCTTCTCAATCTTGACTCCTCCAAATACCGCTACGTTGCATGATTTCATCTTTTTTCTCGACCTATTTCCTCCACTCCCCACCGAGCTAGAAGGTGACACTTCTCTCTTTTCCTTTCTTACCGTCGACAATTCTTGTTCGCATCTTCATTCTTATTATGCGATTCATGGATCCCAATTCTCATTCATTTGACCTCTATTATTTTTGCCATTCTAATACTTACCCCTTTCCTGTAACTTCTACTGGTATTACTTTTGTTAATATTTCCTTGGTGTTTACTAGGTTGCGTCTGATCCACAATCTCATCAGGCCCAATATGTTGTCCATCATTCAGGTCCAATACAAAATCTCCTACTGGCCCTTGTTCACATACCACCCGATCAGTAACATTTAAATTCATACTATCACATAAATTGTTGCTTGTGGTCCCACCCCCAACATAATTATTATTTTCAACTAATATTGTATTTTACCCATACGTCTGTTCTTTAGAGTTAGCCGCCATAATCTTGGAAACCTCGTTTTCCCCTCGAAACTATCCTTAGCTAACGTTTCACTTGAAATCCTTGACGCTACATCTTTCTCATTATTCCGATTACGGAATCCAATGACGGAATGTAACCGTCACCTTTACCGACGTCTTCCTATCTCCCCACTCTTCGTCACTTGGATTCACTATCTTCACCGTTAGCCTCCTCCTCGCCATCACCATCGTCTTCGCCAATCTCCATATCGTCCTCATCCCGATTGTATTCTTCCTCTTTCAAGTTCGAATCTTCATGGTTACTCTTAAGCGCTTCAAGTATCTCCGTGATGATAATGTCTCGACCTCTTCCACCACATTTACCTTATAGCTTTTCCTTTCACTCTAACAACAAGATCTTCCTTTATTAGGCCCTTGTTTATCGTATGTAAGTGTACCGCCCATGACAATATTTTGGTTCCCATCTAGTCTACAATTATGCAACCCCAAGATGGTGCCATGCAAAGCGCAATCTTCAAACATCGCCTCTCCCCAACACGCCGAGGGACACCCATAATGTTTATCCATGTCGTCCTCCCATGATCCTTTGTAAATTATCCCTCTCCTTAACTTATGTACCCATCTTCTTATACCGTGTTCAAGATCCTTTAAGGCGTTATTCGCCGTTTCATTGTTCTCTAACACTACTAGAACTTACAACACTCCTAAAAGCTTAATTTCAATGTTACTGACCCTTTTCATTGTAAAGAATCGGTAACCTTGCGATATCGAGTAGTGAATCATCTGTACAAATTTAATGAATCATTACATAACTCGATTCTTACAAAGATTTGTGAATCAAATTTGTGATTTGTAGATTTGATTCACTATTAATTGATATATACTTGTGAATCAAATCAAAAATATGGATCCATAGCTCAAACAAAGATTTCTTAATCTTCTCAATCTAAAACCTTCTCAATAAAACCAAAGCATATATATATATATATATATATATATATATATATATATATATATATATATATTGCCTTAAAATGTTTTCTCAAAATGTTTTCATAATAAAAGTTTTTAAATAACTAATCACATTATGAATGCTTATAGATAGTTGTGTATTTGTGATGTTTAACTCTTAGAGTAAACGGTATCATGAAGAGGGGAGCTCTTCACTCTCATGTGGCACCTTTTCGTTTGCTATTCGTTTGGTGCTCGCCGTTCAAACGAAGCAGAGAAATATAAATGAGTTTGCGCCTGTTTTTTTTCTTTTCTTTTTCTTTTTTTTAGTATATGTATAAACAAGAAATAGAGTAAGAAATAAATAAAATTAGAGTTGAGTGAAGCCTAAATGAAGAGTTTGTTTGGTGTTATAATTGAGAAGGTATTTTAAAGTGGGAGCATTGAAATGATGTGACATCCGGTAAGACTAAAATGAAGAGGAAGAGCTCTTCATGATAACACGAAAGCATTATGACAAAGAAATCAATATGCATTTATTTGTATATGTTGGCAGGAGAGCTAAATAATGACGAGTTAAAGAATATGCTTGCAAGAGGAAGAGCAAGCAAACACTGAAACAAAACTAAAAAATTGTTTTAGTTAAAACTAGTAGGGTATCCGCGCGTTAGAGCGGCGGATACCCTGTAATCAAAACTTTTAGCAAACAAATATTATCCGGTTATATATTTTTCGTCAAAAGTTTATGATTTTTAATCGGATAATATATTATCCAATTAAAATTATCCGATTATATTGATCATGTGCGATATAATTATACATTTGAGTGAGAGGGTGTAAAAGAGTATTAATTATATGTGTAATATTGATTTATTTGTGCATTAATTAGTTGTAAACATAGCTTTATAATAATGTATTGCTAAAATTTAAGGGTTTCGATTATATTGATCATGTGGAGATATCTTTACTACCTTATAATGCATTTAGGACATTTCTTTATATATAGAAGGCTTAAAATTGATATTCTAACTTACTTAATATGGAAATCAATAGTCAATAGTCAATAGCCAAAAATTTAAATGTATTAAATTATATAAACTTGTAACACCCTTAATATTAATATACCATTATACCTTATTTCAAAAACTTATAAAACCCATTTAAAAAAATTGTAACAACCCATTTTAAACCCATTTTAAAAGCAGACCCACGACCTCACCCCACAAATAAAAACCCGCACACAACACCGCACTTCCATTTTCTATCCATCTCTCTTTAAAACACACAATCACATATCCATATCTGCTCACTTTAGAAACATACAAACCCATAAAACGAGCCACGCCTTTTGACCCCACACATAAAATTAAGCGCACTTTCATTTTGGTTGTTTTTGTTCGCTTTTTTGTGGCGGATCCGTCGTTGGTGCTTATAATGGTTTTACTGTGTATGTATTCGGTGGTTTTGGTAGTGGCGATTTTGTGTGTTTTGTGGTAGCTCTAGAGGTGGCAATTGTTGCCCATATGTAAAAACAGGCTCATGTGGGCATTTTGTAGAGCTTATGAATTAGTTTCATGATTGCTTATTTAGAAATTGTCGGAACAGGCTGAGTTCCAGTCTCTCAGATCTTGAATGGGCGATTTGGGCAGACATCTTTGAAATTGAATGGGCGACGTGGGCGGATGTTGTGTACAAAACAGATACCAATGAAGTTTACCACTACCATTAATTAAAGATGAAAAATTAACTAATAATGTTTGTTATAGATTTAGTTAAGAAAGAAGACCGGTGATGATGTTAAGAAAGAAAGATGTTTGTTATAGATTTAGTTAAGAAAAAGATGAAAATAAATTCGACCGGTGATGATGTTAAAAAGAAGACGATAAAACCTAAGAAAGAGAGAAAACGGATGGAATCTTAAGCTAGTTGGCACCCATATAGCAACTATAAATTTTATTTTGTTTGCTAGTGAAATGTTATTTAAGCTTTTAATAGTTTTTTTATTTATTTTTTATTATTATTTTTTTTAACAAAAGGATAATATAGTTATTTAGTGATTTTTAGATTACTTAACAACGTTTTGTTTTTATATCGATTTGGTTTATTTTGGCGTTTGGATGTACAAATTTGAGAAACATTTTATTTATTTGCTTATCGTATGATACTAAACAATTATTTGCGCATAAGGGTGGTGGTATATATTAGTGTTAATTCGTATGTGATTCATTTTATTTTTTATTTATTTTTTATTTCTTATTTATGTATATATGATTGTAGAGTAAGTGAGGGAGAGAAAAAAATTAATGGCTTGTAAAAAGTTTTAATGATCAAGTAAGTAATGTAACCTCAAATCATGTAACCGTCATAAATAGATCAAGTAAGTATCTTTTTATTTTTATAATAGCTTTCACTTATTAAACTTGTAACCTCCCATTTTTCTTTATTTTCATAATAACTTTTTATTTTATAATACATTTCACTTAATTAAAATATTTTATTTTATTTGCGTTAACTTTCTCAAGTCATATGCTCACTTATAACAATTTATGTTGTTCTATTTATTTTCGGATCTTACATTTATTTAGGATATAAAATTGTTTTGTCTTACTATTGTTTAAAATTAATCTAACTTAAATTATCATCATTTGCAAAGTTATAGTTACAAAATACTCGTACACTGA
Source organism: Chrysanthemum lavandulifolium (assembly GCA_022545495.1). NCBI lineage: Eukaryota > Viridiplantae > Streptophyta > Magnoliopsida > Asterales > Asteraceae > Chrysanthemum > Chrysanthemum lavandulifolium. The sequence goes on along the minus strand of CM040246.1, from coordinate 198,887,575 downwards.
AAAGTATATGCTCGTCGGAAAATTTAGTTACAAGGTACCCGCCGCCGCATTGCGCGGGTAACCTGCTAGTAATTATACATTTGAGTGAGAAGGTGTAGAAAGAGTATAAATTATATGTGTAATATTGATTTATTTGTGCATTAATTAGTTGTAAACATAGCTTTGTAATAATGTATTGCTGAAATTTAAGTTTCTAATGTATTTAATGTTAGGTAATTATGCTTAAATTGTTTATACCTTTAGTAAAAATACTTGTATTGCTAAATTTTAAGGCATTAAATGCTCAATTGTGTTTAAATTAATTGTACATTTAGTAAAAATACTTGTAATCTTGAATTTTAAAGCATTAAATGCCCAAAATGTCTTAATGCTTTATAAGATAGTATGGTAGATAGAAATTTTAACAGAAATAAATAGAGCTTAATAATGAATTAAAGAATGTCCTTTTTGTTTGGAATTTGTTGTATGGTTATCTATACTCTCTTATAAAGGGGGTTTAGGACATTTTAAATAAAGAAGACTTAAAATTTATAAGACCAAAAACATTTTTATAAAAAGGAAGTTACGCATAAAAAGGTTTCAATGTATTAATTTTGCTATTAAAAAATCAGACTTGTAACATCCTGAAACTTAAATGTATTATAATAGCCCAAAATTGTAACAACCTATTTACTCACTTCAATCACCCCTAACATAAATAATACAGAGTATAAATGAAACAAAAATAATAATAATAAATAAAATAAATAAAAATAAAAATAAAAATAAAATCTATCTTCTTTCCTCCATATTTACTTCCCCCACATCACTAAAAAACACCCGCTCTACCACAATAACCTCATCACTACCCTATTTTCCGAAATTTCCACCATCTCGTGTGTAATATCTCTAAAAACACAGCATCTCTATTCCTCCAAAAACACACAAACACCACAAATCTATCTTCTTTCCTCCATAGTTTATATATTTTGAGATCGGAATCATTTTGAGTTGACTCATATTTACAAAAGGCTATGATTTAATACAAGTAAAAACAATACCAATGATCTAAAAATCATTTTTTGTAATCAAACAAGAATTGATGGATCTATTGACTAAAGGATAGTAACCAAGTATGTTAATATTTAGATATTAAAGGATTAGACATATCTTACTCGATTGAGTTGTTCACCATATAATATACAAAAGTAAAAGATGTTAGCTATTGTGATTTACGAGGTTGAAGAATTTGAGTTTAGACATAATTTCGGTGATGACAAAAAAATCAATACTATAAAATAAAATAAAAATCATGTGTATTATGTTAATCGGCGAAAATCAAAGTTTGCATGCAAAATTATGCGTATAATCATTTGCATTGCTATTTCTTATCATTATATTAATTAAAAGTAATCATTTATTCATTAAGTTATTGGTAGAAAAATATATAAATGAAACACATTTGTTCACCACAAAATAAGTTATCGGATCCATGCATGCGTTATCATGGAGTATCCTGCTTAATCTAAATTAAATGTTTACTATTTAAAATAGATAGAATTTTAATTGAAATTGCTATATTACCATCACTTGAAGTTATTTTACAAAATTTAAATAATCATTTATTAGTTAATTAAGATTATTAGCATTATGCAAAACGTAAAAACAGTTCATGATTTTGTGCTTTGTTTATGAACAATTATATGACCTTTGAGTCTTTAACCATGAATGAACCCACTTGGGTGCCTGAAGTAGGATAAGGGTACGCGATTTGATTGCGTATATCTGCATAAAATTTGCGTATTTCGTATATCAAAACGTCTTAGGTTGTATTGTCATCGTGTATTAAAAGCTTGTATTATGGGAAAATGTCAGAGTTTTTAGTTTTAGTGAGTATATGCGATTCACTATATAAATTATTCTCAAGAAGTGACTATTTGGTATGTGCAACACTTATTTTTATTTTATTTTCTATGTGCGTGTTCTGAAAAAACATTTCCACAGGATGAATTGTAAGTTGCCTTTAACCTTTCGTTTGGTACAAACAAAATCATGTAAAGAATAAAGTTTATTATGGATCAAAACATGTCATTTCCATATAACAAAAGAAATGGTTCCCCTCTTTATGTCAACATCCATACACAAGAAATTAACAGCATCGAATCAAAATTTATGTGCCTCAAACCATACAAATATGTGTTCTTATTTAAAGTCAAGTACTAAGATACAACTGTTAAGTAACTAATAAAGAAAAGAAAAACATAAAACAATTAACTGAAAAGAAATACCTGAATTTTCTATAGAAAGTATGCTTACGTAATCGAGAGTGTGACAATGAAAGAAAACAAACCATTCTTCGTCCACTAGTGGCTGGGGAATGAGATACGATGTAGTAAACCTTAAGGGTGTGTTTAGTGCAGAGAAATAAAGCAGGAGAAAGGAAATGGCTTTAATTACCGTGTTTAGTAGCGGAGAGAAATGGAAGCGGAGAAATTGGAGAAATTGGTGGGGAAATGGAGAGTTGAGTAGTGTAATTTAAGTAGCGCCATTTTATTCAATTTTGTGGAGAAATTAGAAATGGATTAATTTTTTGAAAAAATGTTTTTTTTTTTTTTTTTTTTTTACATTTAAAAAATATTTTTAAAAAATTATTTAAAAAATAAGTTTTAAATTATTTAAAAAAATAAGTTTTTTTTTAAATAAATACATTTTAAAAATATTTTTATAAAAAACAAGTTTTTTTAAGTAAATACATTTTAAAAAATAAGTTTTTTAATTTTTTTAAAGAAAGTACATAAATTTAAAAAAAAATTAAAAAGATATATTTTTTAAATAATTTTTTTAAATATTTTTAAGAATTTTATTTAGACAAAATATTATTTAAATAAAAAAATTTCATTTCTAAATTGAGTCTGTTGTTACTGAGACATTAGAATTGAACAAAATTTCTCGATTTCTATTCTCCGAGATTCATTCTCTACTTCGTTTCTTTTCTCCGAATTTTCTCTACCAAACGCACTCCGTATAAATATCTCATCTTTTATATAATAAAAGAGTTCTATCGTTTTGGGTTTTTGCAAAACCCTTCTTATTGAAAAAAATTAAACCGATGGAGATGTTGATTTCTTGGCGTAAGCGAAATGGGTGGCGTGATTGGTTAATTAAAGTAAAAATTAAATTGATTTTGGTCAACCTTAGTTTATTTGGTGTAGAAATTTGGTTGAGAAAAACACATAAAAATATAGATGTCAATTTGTGAAAACAAAACTTTAAAATGAGGGGTAATTAATAAACATTAGTGGTTAAATTTTTAAAATTGCGTCGAGTTAAGTGTAATATTATAAATTTAGTGTTTTTTAATAACTGGAAATTAAACAAATCTACCCTTATATTTTATACCCCTATACTTTATAACTTAAAATACAATATATATGTAGTTTTAAAACTCCAACATATAAATATACATAAGATTATAAATGTCATTTTTTTTTATATATTCTTGAGGACTCATTTATTTCGTATTAAAAGATGATAAATGCGACACTAATTTGAATATTAAATACTGGTAAATTATTGAAAGCGAGAGAATATAATTATCAAATGTAAAGACGAGTTCATCAATATGAAAAAAGAAAAAAAAGCGTGATTGTCTTATAACAGCTACTCATGTAACTTTTATTTATTTATATAATGATATGTAGAAAAACATTTTTAAAAAACTTTAAGGAGTATATTTTAACTTCATCAACGTTTATTATCTCCAACTAAACTCGCATCTTGTGTACATTATCTTTTATATAATAAAACAAAACCCTTAGTGGGAATTTTTCATTTCAAAAAAATCAAACCATACTTTATTAAGTAATAATTTAATTATTTATTTTTTATTTTAAAGATTTTTGATATAAAGAGCCTTAAATATTTCCTAATTTAACCAAAAAAATTGTAAATTCGTTTTAGGTTAAAAGTGAGTGAAAAATTATATGTGTCAAAAATATGAAAAAAAGAAAACTTTAAAAACGCGGGTAAATCTACAATATCTTCAGGGTTTAAACAAAAATTTGAAAAACAAAACCTCAGCCACATTTTTTAAAACCCTTCGTTCCTGGATTTCTTTTAACTATGTTGATAATTAATAGCTTGGAGCAATCAAGACAACTTTATAATTTGTGGAAAAGTTATACGTTATTAATGGTGTTGTTCTTAGTTAGAGTTTATATTGTAGTTTATGTTGAGATATATGTTTTGGTAATTATAGTTTATTACTGAATTTAAATGAATAGTGAGTTAATTGATTAGTAGATTTGGTGTTTGTACTCTCTACTTTTTCTAGGATGTGGATATCTGTTGATCACTATGTTGTGAGTTGTTAAAATGTAACATCCCTGTCAATAGCCGAATTAGCTTTCAGTAAAATTGAAAGTTCGTAGTTGCAAGCGTATGGATTAGTCATTGTCCATTAAGTTTTTGCGTTTAAGGTGTCGGATGACTTAGGCCGGGTCAGTGTATATCTTAGTTTTAATTTGAACTATTATTATATATTCTTCTATATAATCGACCTCTTTTACCAACAGACGACTGAGAAAGAACCCTGGACCATCCGCAGACCGAGCAGGAAGGACACCAGGTAATTTTAGCATTTGATAAGAAATCGGTTTTTAAGCTTTTCTATTGAGTGTAAGAGATCGGTTATCAAGCCCAAAGTTGAAACCTGAACAGCCAGAAACCACTGAGACAGATGTTGTCTAAAGTGGAAACGCATCCCTGTCAGAGGACACCCAACTGAAGAAACCGAAGCACCTGTGCCTGTTGTGCCTAAATCTGACCCAGCTGAAGTGACCTATGCTGAGAGGTTGACCAAAATGAAAGGAATTTTGTCCGGAGAAACTTCAGTTCAGCTTACTCTTCAGTCAATATACAATCACAACAAGTGAGTACCTTTTTTTTGTTATCCTGGTTTGTGAAAAGATCAAGGCACACAATTTTTTTGGAAGGTGTTTATAAACTTCTTATTCTTCAAATAGGTCAGATCTTCTTATTCTGAAGACTATAAAGCAATCAATCGAGATGAGGAACAGTGTTTGCCATAGCGCAGCAATATACGCAAATGCACTCATGCATGCTCGAACTACCGTGGATACATTTCTAAGGGAAAATCCGGTAGATATTCTACTAATTTGCGATTGTATATTTTTTATGCATATATATTTTATTAACAATTCTAAATTTGTTGATTGAATTTGATTTCAAGATTGGTTGAGCAGAGCCACAAACTGGGCTAAATTCTCAGCAACAGCTGGTCTTGGTGTTATTCACCGTGGCCACTTGCAACAAGGAAGATCGCTGATGGCTCTTTATCTACCTCAAAGTGGGTCTGGTGATCGTGGTAGTCCCTACTCAGAAGGTGGTGCACTCTATGCTTTGGGTTTAATTCATGCAAACCACGGATAAGGCATCAAACAATTCCTAAGGGATAGCCTAACCAACCAGTATGTGATGGAACTATATACTCATATCTATGCAATTCCAAGAGTTCTTGCTCCAATGCCTGAAAAGGTTAAATAACTTAACTTTCTGAAGTCTTATATAAATATGTTATGGTGGAAATTATTTGTCAAGTTACCTCTAAATGTGTATTTTGGAGGTGAATTGAAAAAATTAGCTAAGAGGGAAATGGGTCAAATGTTTATTGTCAAACACGTTGAAAAATGACCAAACTTTGTTTTCAAGGCACTTGAGAATTGTTTAGCCAATGAGAATTTCTATTAATGCTAATGCATAGCAGATAGTACCATTGATACCGGGTTACCTAACAAACGGGCCACTCAGATGTTACCATAGCTAATAGGAGTTGGCGATCAGCGGTAGATGTAGTTACACTATTCATGAATAAATATTTTAGGTAGTGTCTTAGGTGGAAAATGTGTTGTTGCTAGATGCTGAGTAACTATCGTTGTTCTGACACAGATGACCCGGCTGTACACTCGAAACTTTGACCTACTATAGATAACAGGCATACACATCCAAAAGCAAGTGGTATTTTATCTATCTCACGGTAACTTGCTTTTCGTTCTTCGTATGATATTTGTGACCAGTAAATGCTAAATGAATGCCTTTTCCTTGGTACAGGTCAGCAGGCCGAGTTACATGGTCAGGCTTCTATTGCCCTTGACACTTGGACAGAGGCAACAAATAGAGGTATGTGTCACCCTACCTGCCTATATATCTTTGGAAGTGCATGAGCTTGGGATACTCAACAAAGAAGAGTGACAACATAATCATGCAATGTAATTATTAAGAACCATCTCCATCTTAATATATTTTTAGCTCTTCAACGTGATAAATGAGCAAACACATAAAATGAAACAAATTGTAGACCAGTTAATAGTATTGATACAGAAAATAATGAAAATAATGTATTTATATGTGTTTATTTTATGAAAATAGATTATGGTTTTAGCTTATTTTGTCACAATATTTGCAGATGGATCATTAGAGTTTGAAGAAATCACTGAACAATTCACGTTCATCTGAATTCACATCAAGAGTATCGACCACAAACAGAAGGTAACAACAGTTTTAAATTCATAAATTTATGCTATTTCACAAGTATATATGCCGTTTCAAGAGTCAAGGAGCAAGTAAATATTGAAGGTTTCATTTTGCGAGAAACACAAAAACTAGACAAACATTGCAACAGTAGATTCGAACTCCTTTTTCCCTCAAATTAACCAGCACAGTATGTTGACTTCTGTTACTAAATCCGGTACACCTTCGCAATCTGTAAACTCACCATTTATTGTGTCATCACCATCCACTCTATCTACATACCATATGCAAGGAGACTCTGGGAAAGCTGATTCTAGGGCTCCACTACGTTCTAATTGCTCGGAATATTGGAAATCAACCACTGCTACACTTGGCATTTCAACCTCACCTTTACTTTCAAAGTTCACAAGTACAGATGGAAATCATGGCAATGGTGCATCAATTGTTTCCGAGAAGTCAACTACTGTGGAAGATCCTATGGAGCGGTTACTCAAAGTGGTTAGTAATTTGTACAATAAAAGTTGACATATTTGTTTGCATTAGGTATCTCTTATGATAAATATAAATGAACCAAGTGCAGAAAAAAGTTTAACCAACTATGGTCAAGTTTCTATTTTAGTTAATCAACACATTTTAGGATTGAAACACTATCATAGTTACAAAATTGTAATTCAAGCTAACCAGCTTTTAGATATTTCCATTTAGGTAATTTTTCCTGGTTACAAGGTCAAAATAATGGTCGATCAGTAACTATATGGCAATCTTGACTTTTCTAACATGGTTTTAAAATTGAAATTAACTTTGACAAGTTTTTCAAGGGTAAAAAACTTAGTACGTCAAATAGAAATGTGGCCTCCTGAATTGCTTCTTTAGCAACAACTGCAAGATCTTTCTCATAACCCTTTTCAAATACAGTGATCTACAAGGAGAATATATGTTAGCATCAGTATTAAGAATAGACATTTCAAAATGGGTTGAAGTACAGTAGGGATGAAAATGGGTCAACGGTAATAATGGTGTATTGTAAAAAAGTCAATTTGGAATGTAAGTTATAGTAGTGTCTCAAGTTCCTGATTTTGGTTGTTCAATTGATGCATTAAAGTGTTTATTACGTTGTTTAGTATGTATGCACACCAAGTGTTTTTTTATTAGACATGGAAAGGAGGCAAAAGCAAAGTGTAGAAGAAATCTTGGGAACTCAAAATAAGGTTTGTAGAATTTTTTCAGTGCTCCTCTCATGACATATGAACTTTTCACAATTATAGCCTTTAAAAAATACGATTTTAACTACTATATGATTATAATTCTTATGCAATATATATTGCTGTTATTGGATGAGGTAAATATAACTGAAAGAGAGAATATTGCGGTGAAGAGACGGGGGCTTAAGGAGCTCAAAAACACATGTTTTTATATGGCTTTTGTTGCATGGTTTAGGGATCGTGGAATGTCATGTTCCCTTATCACACGAGGGTAGTTCCATAGTTCTTCAGTTCTAATCTGATCCACACAAACCAAAAAATCACTGTCTCTTTTGTGGCAGTGTACTATGAGACCTTTATCTTGAATTGTGCTAAATTTGATGTGTTTATTCTAAATTGCAGTATGTAGGAGAAAGTTGTTGTTTTGATGATGGGAGACAATCATAATAGTAGCTACCATTCACAGGTTAGGTAAGTTTTCAGAGTTTTATTCTTAATTTTGATTACCATTATACCTTAATTATGTAAAGTTTAAATATTTTTAAAATATTGGTAAGCCCATCTTATGATATATAACCAGAGAGTAATTTTGACATGATAAGAAGTGAATTGGTCAAAATGGGGTTTCTTTTATTTCAAACGGGTCAAATAAATTTCTTTTAGCAAAATGAGGAATGGGTAATGACTGAAAGTTGTCCTAAGTTTAGTCGGGTTAATCAAGATATAGATTATAATTTGAACAATATTGTCTTTGTAATCATAAATGATGTTTTCTGTATTTATAAATTTCATACAGGAAAAGGGCAATTCCATCTACTATGAGCGAACAATTACGTAGAAATGGTAAGGTTTGGGTAACAGTTCTTGCATATCTCCCATATATAAGAAAAACTATCTTATTAAGAGCATTGCTTAAGTCAAGTTATGATTTATAAAATCGCCACGAAAAGTGTTTCACCTTTAGTTTGATAAACACCACTTTGTCGAGTTGAGATAATCAAGGGTTGTTTGGATAACTACCTCTCTTTTTATGGGCTGCTGAAAATCTGTTTGTAATATTGACATAATAGCTTGATTAGGAGATGTTTAAATAGCTTATTGCAGCAGCTAATTATCCTTGATTCGTGCTTATTAGGGGCTTTTTGGATAGCTTATATCAGTAGTTATTTTAACCTTGACAAGTTATTAGGGGCTGTTTGGATAACTTATTTTAGCAGCTAATAAACCTTGGGCATGCTCATTCCAACCTCTCTAAATAATGTGTTTAATTAGGGGTTGTTTGGGTAGCCTATTCCATCATCTTATCAACCATGCCATGTTGTTCCAAACTAAGGTATTTGTCACCAGGACCTCATTGCATTAATTATTACACGGCTACAGTGATTAAAAGTTTCATTCTTGAGACATTTTAACAATTGTGGGCATAGTGGTTAGTCTGCTAAAAGGATGGTTGAATGAGTTTCAGGAAGAAGAGCAGCATGCAACAAGATGCGTAAAGTATTAGGAGGTAAAAATATTACTACCTCGTCCCACTTTTGACTCAGCTTTGACTTAAATATTTTTATTTGTATTACATAATACTTGATGTAAAATATATAAATGGATTATGTTTTAAATGTATTTTCATTTGGTATAATTTTCATGAGTGTTATATAATACAAACGAAAATATTTAAGGCCAAAGTCAAAAAAAATCAATCAGGACTTAAATTTTGGGACGGAGGAGTAACATGAATTGTTTCTTATAGAGCAAACAGTTCATGGTTATACGTTTGTTAGTAATTTTCATATTATTCACACTTTAAAAAAAGTTTTATTCTTTCAGGCTAATCAAGGAGAAAAATGATGATGCGAACAAGGCGATAACGACTGCACAAAAATTTTATATCTTTTTACATACTCATGCAATATGAAAATTGGATTCAAATATTCAATTGTATTTAATAGAGTATCAGTTATATTATTCTTCTATATATGTCTTTTCCATCTATTTAAACTGAATCCTTGTCATGTTGTACTTTACACCGTTATGTTAATTTGCTCTTGGATTGGATACACGATTTAACAAGAGAGGCCTTATTCTAAGTATAGTCCCATTCGACGGCTAATTATTGGTTTTAGTAGTAAATTATTAATGCAATTTAGTACTTATAATCTAACAATTAAGCCCTCGACTTGCAGTATACCTTTTATTGGGTCGAATATATTACATTTAGAATACCTTCACTATCGAGCATATGATTAATGCAAAGTAATTTGAGCAAAATACGAAACAATGGTGTTAATACGCAGTAAAAAAAATTTGTTAAAACTCCATGCGTGCACGAGTATTATAACTAGTAATATCAATAGTGAAATTTAAATAGGAACATCAACATCTATATCAGCTAAATATAGTTGAATCTTGAGTTATCTAAAAAAAAAATTACAAAATTTGATTATACAAAATTCTAATGGATATAATGAATAATGAAAAACTCTCGCACAGTATATAATTATATATAATTACCTTTAAAAATAATATTTAAGCGTTGATACAAAAATAAAAAAAATAAATAAAAAATAAAAATTGTCAAAGCGCATACGTGCTTGGTATTATAACTAGTTATGCTAAACAAAAAAACAAAAAGCACCTCGTTTTTCATCTTTCTCTCACTTAAAATTTGGGGGAGAACCTAACGCTGAGGGACTGCGGATCATAACAAATCAATACTACAGTGATACAACCCCACAGAGAACTAACAAACAGACGAAAACCCGCTGAGCTATTATATTGCTTATAACTTAACAAAACATACAGTTAAGGTCAACAATCTTAAAATGAAAGGTGTTTGGGTATCTGAAATAAGCAGCTGAAACAGGCAAATATCTTAGTGAACTACTCTGATATAAGCATATATAGTTTTTAGCAACAAAAACTAAAAACATCCAATACTAAAGGCAAAATAACACACAACAATATAAATTCTTGATCCATTTACAAATATGTGGACGTGATTTAACAAGGAAAACAATATTCCCACACATATGAACCAAAATTCCAAATGCAAGGCAAGTTAGGATCCAGATAACATGTGGCAAACTAGCAGCAGCTTCATCTAAAAAGACTTTTACCAAACCTAGGCTTAAGTTTCACATTCAAGGGCCTAGTAACAAAGGCGCATCCTTCTTTTTAGATTTATCATCACCATTAGCCGGTCGGCTTGCACCTCTAAGAGGAGACTCAAACATCTTGGATGCGACATCTGGTGGTGCATCATCTGTATCGCCACCAGGAAGAACCACGAGGCCCTTTTCCGAAGGGATGATGGTTCATTGTAATGTGCCGTCCATAGGAGTCCACAAGTTTTCGTTCATCCCTAACAGCAGCAAGATCTTCAGCAGACATAATGCTAATACTGTTAATTCTTTCTTGGAGGACTTGTTTTAGTTTTTCCTCATCTTCATGTGTGCTAACATTTGTTTTTCCTGATTCGTCTTTGGAAAGTTCAGAAGACCCTTAATGCACCTTCACGTACTTCTGGATCTTCACTACCAACAAGATGTGTCAAGATGCGTGGAAACCCGAGCTCGGTAACAACATTGCAGTCACTTGGATTTTCTTGAATCAAGTATTGGATCAAGTTTAGTGCTTTCCTGCATCATGATTATTTACACTCTTGTTAGTTACAAACACAAACAAACCTAGACGAGTTTATGCAAATTATAGGCCACCTTTTTGGTTAGAGGCGGCAAAACGGTCTTAGTAGGTTGGTCTGAGTAATGAGTTAAATCGCACAATTTAGACCACACATTTTTATGTTTAGTTGCTCCCCTTTAGGTGCCCTTTTATATTATCATTGTGTTGTCTACAGTATTTACAACAGCTAAAAATGGGTTCAGCTAGTTTTTTGGATTGAATTATCTGATTTTTATTTTTTATTTTAAATAAAGCAGGACGTGGCATACATTAAAAACAGACTTTAGGTGACTTTCAACATGTTTGACCCATTCCCTTTTAAGGTAATATTTAATTTGGCCTGTTCAAGATACAACACGATCCATTTCCACTCACTCATAAGTAATTAAGTGGATAATTCTTTGATAGACCAAAGAAGTTGGTTTAGACTCATAAAATTTCATGACATACAAGTTATCACAAATGATGGTAGGTTACAGAAAAGTTTTAATACCTCTGGAATCTGACATTTTCAGAACTTAGGGCATCTCTCAGACCAGCATAACCATTTGCAAGACGGAATGCTGCAATCCCTGGCTTATTGTGTCTGATTAAAGCTGAAATTCACCATTAGAGAAACAGTATAAGTTACAACTGTAAACCACGTATAAGAAGGGAAGCAAAGGAACTTGACTTCCACACAAACACGCGAGGATGGGTAAGACAAGGGGATGTTTGGATATGCTGTTGAGAAGTGATTATGGGATGTTTGATCATCTATCACAAGCAGGTAGTGTTTGGATGTACTTATGTAACTATGTTATTTAAAGTCATAATAACTAGATAATCAGATGTTTGACTTTGCTGTAAAAGTATCATTCATACTTTTGTGGAATCAGAGTAAAATCTGTGAAATTCGTTTTAGCAGACTAAATGTGAATTAAGTTTAGCCTTAGATAATCGCTGAGTGGCCACACCAACCTCCTAAAAGGGAGGGCTTTTACCGGTTTGAGTTTGTGTGGCAGTGGGTTCAAACCCTGTGTTTATAAAAATAATATAAACACCCTGTGGTTTTGTTAGACTAGCATGACACTGTAGTTAACTCTAAGCCTCTAACCATGTTTGACCATTTAAAACACAGTATTGCAACCTTAAGTCCCGATGATGACAAAGTCAGTTCGAAAACATCAATAAACACACCCCATCGTATCCAAAGAAAAATAATTACAATTCTAGACTCAAAGGGCTACTTACAGGATATTGCACCAAGCGCCTTGGTCCGAACAGTAACATCATTATCAGAAGTGAAATTTGTAAGCAAAGGCTCCATGCCATTTGCGTCCATAACCAATTGCTGACTCTTTGGATTGTTTTGAACAATAGTACTTACAACCTCGGCAGCCTTGGCTCGTATGTTAGCCGGAGTTGCTCAGATATTTTAGAAGAGGCGCCAAACCACCAATAGTGTGGAGATCTGACAAAACATTTACATATAAAACACATCAGACATGTTTTCAACAAGGTGAGAAAAGAAGAGATGTTGGTAGCAAAAGAGGTTGAATTGAAGAATTCACGAAAATGAATCTTGTTCAACCACCCAGCATACCACAGCAAAAAACACAAAATCTTATATTACAATCATGAAAAGTCATTGGTTTACTATTGACAAACAGCATCAACAAGAAAAGATGGTAGGAAAAACTCACCATTGGCCATATCAATAGACTCCACATGTTCCTGAAGCTCATCCAACATGCCTGTAAAGAAACATAGAATCAAACATACCTTAGCAATGCCAAAACGTATACATATATTACACATAGATGTTACATGCTGATAATACCTTCAATATCTGTTGCACTTACACCTTGCTCCTCCAACACGCTGTCAGGAGTTTGCATAACAAGAGTTATCTCTTTCATGCGCTTGACCACATCAATAGTTTGAGCTTGCATAGCTTCCATGAACCATTTGCGATCCTCCTCACTAAACACAAATAAAATAAACATATCAAACACCACAACTTTGCCAAATTATATAAACTCAAAGATGAAGAGGAAGAAAAAAATATCACTCAGTCTTTATTATTGATTTATAACGCAACTTTGACAAAATCTATAAACTCAAAGATGAAGAGGAAGGAAAATATATTCACTCAATCTTTATTATTGATTTAAAAATAAAACATTCAAAATTTATATACATGTTGATTGAAGTCAAACATTTAACCTCTAGCAGAATATACAATAGCAGTTTATGGCTCAAATATAATCATGGAGAAGTTAAACGACTGACACTTGTGTTATAACATCAAATCAACCTAAAGTTAGAAATCTCTCAGTCCACACTTCACATTGGAGTCAACCTAATAATTTACCTAATGTTATAGAGTCATAAGATGAAATGAATTTTCCACAACTCAGTCAACACTTGTATAGTCAAATCTTTATTGACAATATCAGTTTATGCTCACAATGTAACCACTGATACTTGATTCAATCTTCATAACCAAATATATACCACACAAATGTTTAGATGCGCACAGCTTATATAAGGTGTCTGCATACAATTTCTTTTCATTATCAGATATCTTAAATATCCATATAAACCAACATTTGTTCAGTGCAACTATCTTGTTTGGCATATGCAGATCATAATTATCTACAACACATATGCAAGGCAAAAAAAGGTCACCTATATGCGTGTTGTAATCTAGGTGGTCCAAAACCATTGCCGATTATCTATAACTACAAGACCTGTGTATGATAAGCACTAATATTTGCTTAAAAAAAGAAAAAAGAAAATATATATATATATATAGATCAAATAAAAAGACAAATATCCGTCGTAAAAGATAAAAGATTTTTTTCAAAAAAAGTTCGAAAAATTCCCAAAAATCCACAAGATCGGGTATGATGGTGCATGAAAAGTTGTGAAAACTTTTTTAAAAGTGGATATTTTTAGAAAAAATTATGAAAATATACGTTCAAGATTAAATCTTTTTTGTGCATCAAAATTGGTTTTGCACCCAACTTTTGACTTTTTCATCAAAATAACATTGCGATCAAACTAAAACAAGTTAAAATTTTGTGCATCAAAATTTTTTTGTGATCAAAATTGTTTTTGTGCATTAAAAAACGTATCAAACTCAAAATTATAAAAATGTTTTCACAAAAGTTTTATGCACCAACATACCCGATCTTGTGGGATTTTTGGGAATTTTTCGTGAACTTTTTGAAAAAAATCTTTTATTCTTTTTACGGATATTTGTCTTTTATTTTAACTTCACCCTGTATATATATATATATATATATATATATATATATATATATATATATATATATATATATATATATTTCAATCTAATCAAATCATAGGAGTTTTAGGTTTAATGTTAAGAAATTTATAACCACCTGGTTATCGAAAAACTAAGTTGGGATTGGTTTGAAAGAAGAAATTTTCTACTTATCTTGAGGTGAAAATTAGACCCCAAGTGCTTATTTAAGCTATAACAAACTTTTTAAAATATGAAGCCGATTATGATTAGTATTATGGTAGCGTATACAAAATAAGAAAACCCCTATTTTATCTGTTTGTTTACTACTAGTAGTATATTAAATAAACAAGAATAAGGACTAGTAGTATATTGGATGAAAAGCAAACCTTAAGTTTGTGGGTTTAGCAGTGCCATCGGAATTAGCAATACTCCATTTAAGCAAACCATCCCAGTTGGGTCCTTCTTTTGCCATATCTCTGCAAACATAGATCGTTTTACAAGTTTTTACTTGTTTTTTAATATACGAACCATAAAGGTTAGAACAAGACCAAAACTCTTCTTTGTTGGATCAAAACAAAACTTCAATTAAAACGATTCAACTAATCATTAATACCTACCCGTGATTTCTGTTGAAGCGAAAAGTAGAAAACTCAGAAGGAGCCTTGTATGATTTTCAATGATGATGATATTTGAGATTCGAGATGGTAGTAGTATGTATATATAGGGGATGGGAATCTTAGAGGGTTCTAGACTCTACCACACACATCAACTAATTAGGGTCCGGTTAACCTTTGCTATATTAAGGGTAGAGTGAATTACATAATTGGTCCTTGTGGTTTGTTGAAAATTACAGAAAATGTCCTTATGTTTTTTCTTCAGTGCGTTTTGTCGCATGGTTCTAAATATTACGGATTTTGTCCCTCGTCCAAAATGTCCGTTAAGTGTCTCGCCGTTAGTCCTTCGTTAGTGCAGTCCGTTAAGTGTTTTGCACTGTTAGTCCTTCGTTAATAAATTTTGCAACGTTAGTCCTTATTTTTTAAAATATAGTTTCCAATTAGTCACTCCGTTAATAACGTTTTTATCTGTTTTCGTTTTTTATCCGCTTCCGCTTTTACGTTTTCGTCAGTTTCTTTCGTTTATATAGTTTTGTCCATTTTCTTTACGTTTTATCGGTTTCATCCGTTTTCTCCGTTTTTCTCACGTTTTTCTTAATTTTTGTCCGCTTTTCTTATGTTTTATCTGTTTTCTTCGTTTTGTCCGTTGTTCTTCGTTGTGTCAGTTTTAAATGCGTTTTATCGGTTTCTTACGTTTTGTCCGTTTAAAAAAATTGAATAAAAATTTCAAAAAAAATTGAATAAAAAATATTTTTCAAAATATATATATTTTTAAAATATGTCCGTTTTTCAATATTTTCGGAAATTTTTAAGATTTAAAAAATATTTGAGAAAAATATTTTTGGAAATTTTTTCAAATATTTTTAAACGGACAAATATTTTCCGAAAAAAGCAGTAAAAAAATTTCCGAAAATATTTTTTTTCCAATATATATATTTTTTAAATCTTAAAAATTTCCGAAAAATATTGAAAAAACGGACATATTTAAAAAAATATATATATTTTAGAAAATATTTTTTTATTCAAATTTTTTTGAAATTTTTATTCAAAATTTTTTAAACGGACAAAACGTAAGAAAACCGATAAAAGCGTCACGAAAACGGATGAAACCGATAAAAGCGTAAGAAAAATGGACAAAACTATAAAAACGAAAGAAAACGGCGAAAACGAAAAACGGGGAAGCGGATAAAAACGAACGAAACGGACAAAACGGTTATTGCGGAGGACTAATTGGGAAAACTATATTTTAAAAATAAGGACTAACGGTGCAAAATTTATTAACGAAGGACTAATATGCAAAACACTTAACGGACCGCACTAACGAATACTAACGGCGCAAGACACTTAACGGACATTTTGACGAGGACAAACTGTAAGATTTGTAAACCATGAGACGAAACGCATCTTGAAAAAAACATGGACATTTTCTGCAATTTTCAACAAACCACAAGGACCAATTATGTAATTCACTCTTAAGGGTATGTTAGTTGGGGCTAGGGTTAAGGCTGGGCTAGACCTTTTATTATAAACCGAAATTGAAATTTGTATTTTGTAGACTTTTTTAAGAATGTCTTTGAAATGAGGTTTATTATTACAAAATTATTAAAAAGGATATAAGTAAGTGAGTTTTATGCTATATGTTAAATATTTTTGTGAGTAAATATGTAATTTATGGTTCATAAACCTCAAAGCTAAAGTTTTAGCTCCTTTTATGGGGCTAAAGTTTTAAGCCTATTTTATGGTTTATGATTTAATGGCGTATAATAACAGACTTATTTTATAAACCCGCTTTATTTTAAAAGCTCAAGCCAGTATGCCTCCCATACCCTCCCCAAACACACCTATGGCTTTTGCTAACCCATTGGTTGTATATACACTGTTAAAAACTAGTGTCAAAACCCATCCGATGGACGGGTATGATTTTTAGTTTTTATTTTTAGGATTCAGTAGAACAAATATATACTAAAAAGTGTAATTAAATGTTAAATGAAACAGTTAAGATCTATAATTGATGTTAGCATAATCCATAAAATGACTAAAAGCACATAAGTACTTTGACTTGTTGTTTTTATTTTTAGGATTTAGTAGAACAAATATATAGTAAAAAGTTATTAAAAGTTAAATTAAACTGTTAAGAACTATAATTGATGTTACCAATCCATAAAACAGCTAAAAGGTGGTAACTATTTTCTAACATTTTGTCTAAACAATATTAATCATGAACATCTTTTACATAGTCAATATAAAAATGTAGGTAAATAAAGGTATTAATCAAATCCACTCTGCACAAATGCTACTGATA
This sequence comes from Chrysanthemum lavandulifolium, assembly GCA_022545495.1. Classification (NCBI taxonomy): domain Eukaryota; kingdom Viridiplantae; phylum Streptophyta; class Magnoliopsida; order Asterales; family Asteraceae; genus Chrysanthemum; species Chrysanthemum lavandulifolium. The sequence goes on along the minus strand of CM040246.1, from coordinate 198,869,995 downwards.
TATCCTAAACTATAATAGTGCGTAACTTTTTAAAATCACTAAGCACCAAACACATCAATTCATGATGTGTAACTATATTATGTGTAGACTATACTATAGTAAAAGTGAAGATGGAGGTTGTGTACGATAGTGATAATGGTCCGAGTCAGAAAATTTTATCAAGATGGTGAGTTTTTAGTGTGTATTTCATTTTTTGGCCCAGATGCCCGCGCTAACCCTACTGCCCCTACTGGCGATGACGCAACATGTAATAGATATGTAACCAAAAAATGTAAATTTTTGTTTTGCAAATACTTGAGCAGATGTTTCTCAGCCCATTTGCCATGCATTTTGCCAAAAGTTGCTTATCTGCAAAAAGCTTTAATAAAGCATATGCAATTGACTGTTGATCATGGGGATCATAAAGCAAACCATTGTCTAGAACCTGCAATGAAGAAATAATCAAAGCCCAAATACATAGTCCGTATAAGACGAGACTTGTGGATCTTAACTGACACTTTTTTATATTTACATCCAACTAAAAATAGTTTCTGACCAATGTGGTCACTTGTAATCAGTTTTATACATTTTCATCAGATTGTGAATTCACATACTTGGTTGTTAATTGATGAGTCGTTCTGCTCATCTATGTATCTTCGCCTTAGGATATGTGGTGGTTTTGGTGGTTCTACTCATCTCTGTATCTTCGCCTCTTTGAGTATTATCTACTCGGTCATTCAATCTACACACATTATATTTATACAAATAAATTGAGTCTATTAGAAATTACATCAAACTGCGCATCTAGGTATGCTTGACCTTCAATAGTTTGAACAATCTATTGAATCCGCTCAGTAGGAGCTTTTTCTCCATATATTCTCAAACTCTTTAAGAAATCCATAAACATCTTAAACTCTGCTTTAGTAACATCTTGTAAGCTCTGGAATATAATGAAGTTAAACAACTTTAATATTTTACTAAATCAATCGAAATGCATTGCTATGTATATATAAAACATAGAAGGCAAGGAAAACGGAGGACATAAGAGGGGTATACAGCTAATTAAATGAATATTACATTCAAAGAAGACGCGGGAACATACCTTTTTAATCAAATCAGTAATATGTCGGGCATTGCGCTGGGTGGGGTTTTGCTTTTTGTTACATTTGTCTAAACATCGTAAGCCAGGATATTAATCAAAGATAAATCATAGATTGTATCTTATAGTTCCATCAAACCACATTTTATACCAAAATCCATGATGAGTAAAAGTACAAATATAAAATAGCAAAGTGTAACCAATCAGTATCACGTAATGGCTATGTGAAACAACAGTAGTATAAAAATAAAAAAAATAAAAAACAACTAACTCAATTATGTCTTTGACACAACTTGAAAAGTCCAAACATCATATTCTATAGTCTTCCATTTTCAATTTTCTTTTTCTGAAATAACTTGCAATTGCTTTTTACGTTTCAGTCCTGTTTCACCGTCTTATCTCGCATCCCATGAAAGTTTACTCGAACAACTGTAACTGCAGAAACCATAATTAAAAACGCATCAAAACGTGAAAGGCTAATACAGAGACATAAAATCGATGAAACGTGCTAATAAATAACATATATGCGGTCACACCATTACCAATGAGAGGTTCGGGCCTTGCAAGCGAAACGGGTTCGTTGGAAGACATGACCATCCGATCCGAGAACCACCGATTCCGACCACATCTTCTTGAATACCAAACACGCGAGCATCAACAATGCCACGACCAAAATCAAGCACCGTCACCCCTCACCCACATTGCACCCATAAAAAGTACGTTAGGATTGATGAAGCGTGATGTATTTTCAATCCATATACAATCCCATCGCCCCTAATTTAGCATCAAATATATCTGTTAGATCATGTACTAATAGAAAGGAAAAAGACAAAGTCGTTATAGCAGTTCGAAGACCAATAATAGCAAAGAATCCAATTACTTCCAATACTAAAAAAATCAGCTTCTGATTCACATACTGAAACATTGAACCAATCAACAACAAAAAATGGCAATACACCACAAAGCACTAAACTTTTGAATAACCTTATTAGGAGAAACACTTGTTTCATGAAGAGGAATGCTGGAATACCTTTTGCTGCGTAAAAGATATGGGTTAAATGAGCCACATCGGGTTGGTTGAAATTTTATATCATTATAATAATGATACAAAATGTTTGAATAAAGTGTTTTAGCATCCATTACAGTTAGGAACAACTTTTGACCAATCTGACCCATTTGCTAAATGTTTTAAATAATGAAATGTTTGTCAACAATTCTTTGGTCACCAAGAGAAAGATAGTATATGATGCCACTCTGGCGCACCTTAATCCAGTCATTAACACGTGCTTCTTCACTTGCGGATAGAGGCCTTAAATACATCTCAATGAAACTGGATTGATTATTTAAGCACACTTATTAGCAAGACTCTATCATGACTTCATAAGAAAGAAAGTGTATAGACTTTATGACTCACTTATCTATCTATGCTTCATTCTTTGGAAAAGAGTAGACTGACTGTTCACTTTTTGATTGATACATGACTTTGGCGTATTAGTGGGTCAAGCAATAAAATAAAAGAAATAGAGGTTACATAAGAAGGCGTACCTCGCTTTTACATTTGAGTTTGTATACTGAATCTCTAAATCTTTGTAGTGAGTATTATCGACTACGGGGCATCGGACCCGGCTTACGACCTCTTCCTAGCCCTCTTCTTCCTGATGTATACACAAACTCCATACCTACAGAATTATTACCCAATGGGGTTGGTGGTACGTTAGAGTCTACATGATTATGGGGAAGAGCAGGAGCATCAAACATATTGAATGATGCAACAACATTCCCACCAGAAAATTATTTGAAATTACGATACGGGTTGCCTCGTGATGAACGTATTGAACCCAAATTACCAGAGTATGATTGTCTTGATAGAAGAGGATGTTGGAGACCATTTCCCTCTGTACCAGATGTCTCAATGGATGTTCCATTCTTTTGACGTCGATGACCAGAGCCTAGAAGTCTCCCAACACCAAAAAGTTATGAGCATTCACCTCTCGGGGCTCGGCAGCCATGCCACATCTCACCTCAATAACACGATTTTTATGGTAGTCTTCATCCTCCTCATCAACCATGGCGTCGTCATATTCAACTCTCAATTTGGTTTCATCATGGTCTTCCACATCTGTATCAGCAAAAGACATCAAAGCAGGACCATCATATCCCCTGCAATATCTTCATCCTCGTCATCACGGTCCTCATCATTGTCATTGTCCTCATCTCCCATGTCGTCATCTTCATCACCTGTATTATCGGCACCCATGTCGTCAACTTTGAAAGCCATTTCAAGTTGATATGAGTTATGTAAACTTACCACTATCTTCCATCTCACCGTGCATGAAGCCCACGGTTTTAGTCCATGCCAACTACCATTTCCTGTATTGCAGGCTGGTTTAAATTTGAATGGCTATCACTTTCATCCTATGATGATTGTTGATGTGCACCCTCAGTTCCCGTGACCTCGTGTTGACTATTTTTATTAGGCTCTACTGTCCTTTGTTAGTTTTAGCATCCATACCCATGAATAAGCCAAGGCAACATATTGAAATGTGCTGATTTCTGAAACTTTATGACAGTAGAATATATTATTTGTTCTCCAATTTCATTGGAGATGACTATGTCTTAGCATCAAAGAAAAGCAATTAGTAAACACAATGGATTAGCTGTACGCCTATACCTCATGAGGATCCTCTTGAGTTGGATTGTGTAGAGCAAATATCTTTCTTATGGTAAGCGGCATTTTCATCAAAGTTTAATTTGGCATCAGCACACCAACTTGTTATCAAAAGTCTATGCAACGGGATTGATCTGAAGGAGGTTTAAAGTTAATACCAACATACATGAAAACTCATCATTTTTTCAAGATAATCAAGGTGAAAGATCTTTACGTCAGGTGCAATTATGTATACCTCAATGGCTTATGTAATTTTGTTTTTAAAATATATAGTACATGTATAAATGTGTTCACGGTTTATTGTTTTATCTAAAACAAACATTATTCACCTTGTGGAGAAGATATGTAATGTTGTGCATTATAGAAGCAGTAAGCAAGAGTTGTTTTGCTTTCTCAAATACCTTATGGTTATCTTCAGCATCCAGATTATTTTATGATTAATAAGAATTTAGGACAGCAACGGCAAACATAGAAAACATGTGGAAATATATGGAAGTTAAAGACTTGTGAATTTGTAAGTGAATGAGTCCAAATACAATGGCGGATGTGTACTTGTTGCTACAGCAGCAGTTTATTCTACTGCACCGACACCTGCATGAAACAAAATCATATTACTTTAATCCTGAGAATGTATGAGATAAATTAAAAAGATATGAATTCGTTAAAGGTGAAAATCCATAAGAAGAATCACTGCAATAAAAAAAGATAGTACTTTCCTGGGGTATAATATAATGGTATGCAGTGCAAGCCACGAGCGTTGCATGCCTGCTATAATTTCCGAGTATTAGAACAAAAGAATAGATTATATGTTTTTTTGGCTCCAATGTTAGTACTGCTACTCTTAAACTGATGCATCAAGCTATCTAATATACTAAAATCCATAGGCCTTTTTTCCCTGAAAAGAATTTATAATTTAATTACTTAACTGATCATACATAAGACAATGATGTAAATTTAAATAAAGAAAAAGAAGCTAAGTTTGCTTACAAAGCATGATCAATGTAGTAGAGAAAACAAGTTGAATCACGATAGAACAAGGTGACAACTTCCTCAATGAATTTGGGATTAGATTTGTCTTGCAACTCCTCTAATTGTACGAATTGTTCGTCTAGATACCCCTGCAAATATTAGATTCGAATACATCTACAAGTTATTACCAATGAAAGCAAATGAAATATTTGAATAATAGTTTCTTATTATATCCATTTATACCCTTTTTGTGCATGGGTCATTCTTCCTTTCTTGTTATCCATTTATACTCTTTTATGATTGTAACAATAGCTAATGAAATAAAACTAAACTCGTTGAAAAGAGACTTGCGAAGGTTAGCAATCTGCCTATGCATCGCCTACCTCTTTGCAAATCTTCACTCGCGGATTGATGTAGGCCTACAACGTGCAACCTCATACAAATGAAAAAGAAAAAGAATGTAAAATTCTTCTAATTCTTTACGATGACATTCAAATAACATCTAAAAAATATTATCAGTCCAAAAGTAAGTTAAAAAAAAAGCAAAAAAAGGTTTATCGTCTGACCGTAATATCAGGATTGCAAATTCTAAGCAAAAAAATAACATATACCGAATGAGATTAAAATCATTTAATGCAAATATGAAAGAACAAAATAAGACATAAAAGATCAACCAAATCGATCCATGGATTCTTACGTATTCAATTTCATGTTGGAGAGCCATTCCGAGATTTTTCATTCCAAGGATTTGGTCGCTTGTATCCTAGACTGTAATCATAATAAAAAGATAAACAGAACATTGACATTAACATCTATTTTTTTTTTAATATGGTTGTAGATACAACACCCGCGGTCACATTTAAGTAGGTTTGATCTGGTGATTATTCCTCATCATGATTATTATCCACAAACTCCTCAAGGGAAGAAACACATTCCTTGGTTTCTTCGTGGGTGGATTACCCCCGTCAACCTCCTAGAAAAAATGTGGTGGGTAACATTGTTGCTTTAAGCTGTCATACATGACTGCCTCTCCATTAAGAAGAAGGTTATGACTGGTACAACCGTACAAAGATGTAGCTCCAGTCCCATCGCCCACACATCAACAGTCCGACTTTTCAAGTTAAAATCTGTATTTATGTCATCGTTTAATAACTGGCGTATATAAACTCTAAAAATTAACGTATGGGACATTAATAAAATATTAAAACCCAACCTTTTACAACTGACCTCTAAATAGATGAATTGTAATTCAAAAATAGCTATGAATACAATTCCATCTCCATAACCTGGTCAAACATAAAACTTAATAAAGATTCAAAATTTAAACAAAGAATTACATCAAATATGACGAATAATGTTGAGTAAGTTACTCACATGTAGATCAACTATGGTTTCCTTCAACCAATCAATGGCTTTTCAATGTTAGATTAGTAAAAAAAAACTATAAACGTGATACAACGTGATTCAAAACATCAATTAACCTTTGACTTGTATTTTTAATAGATGATCATAACATGTATTTATCTAAAAACAATCAATAGCTTATACAATCACGTATTATACATAATGAAAGGATCATATATACCTCATACGTCATATATGGTTGGTTGATGTTTTTTTTTATGTCGATTATTTTTTAGGGATTAGAGGAAAACATGATACAGTATTAGGGTTTTGAGAAAAAGATATGAATGAACTCAAGATTTATTATACGTAAAAGTATAAATGGATAATATGTTTTGGATTATTATTGGATTTGTGTGCTTCAAATTAATGTCTTTATCAATTTTTGCTTGGAAACTGAATAACAAAAAGTTGGATTGCTCTAGTGGTTGAGTTGTTTGTTTATAGTTGGAGACATCCCATGTTCGAATCTTGCTACCTCCATTTTTTAATTCTGAATTTTAATAGCATTAATGCCACATGTCATTAAAAAAATGCCACATAAATATAATTATGACATGGAAATATGACTTGGCATTATGGGATCTTAGAAGTGGGATTTTATGTTAGCGTCGCTCCTCTTATATATAATGTATATATATATATATATATATATATATATATATATATATATATATATATATATATATATATATATATATATATATATATATATATATATGTATATATATATATATATATATATATATATATATATATATATATATATATATATATATATATATATATATATATATATATATATATATATATATATATATATATATATATATATATATATATATATATATATATATATATATATATATATATATATATATATATATATATATATATATGTATATATATATATATATATATATATATATATATATATATATATATATATATATATATATATATATATATATATATATATATATATATATATATATATATATATATATATGTATATATATATATATATATATATATATATATATATATATATATATATATATATATATATATATATATATATATATATATACATATATATATATATGTATATATATATATATATATATATATATATATATATATATATATATATATATATATATATATATATATATATATATATATATATATATATATATATATATATATATATATATATATATATATATATATATATATATATATATATATATATATATATATATATATATATATATATATATATATATATATATATATATATATATATATATATATATATATATATATATATATATATATATATATATATATATATATATATATATATATATATATATATAGCGTTCTATACGATCTGAATTTATTGAATCTGATCTTTCTGATCTTCATTTAGACCAATAGGAATTAAGTATTAATAAACATTTTTATTTAATTGAAAGGGCATAATAGTCAAACACATTTTATTTTATTTTTAAAATTTTAATTAAAAACGTTTTAAATTTCCTTAATTTTGAATTTTCTTTTACTTTTTTTTTCAAGATACATGTTTGAAAATGAAGTGCATATATGTTCTTTTTTTTTTTTTTTCTAAATATTGTAAAATTTACATACGTTTCTTGTGGTAATTGCACATATGTTTCTAGCGTACATTTTTAATCTTGAAATTTATAACAAAACTTAAATAACAAACCAAGAACATAAATAATATACACAAAATTCAATATAAAATAAAATACAATACATGTACAAGTATCTTGTTAAATATAAATGTGGACACAAATTAAAAACACGTGTGCACTCTTCACGATATCATGAAATTCAATAGAACATATGTGCACGCAAATCTTTCTCATCAAATGTTTTAGAACATATGTGAACGTCTTCCAAAAACATATATGTTTGCGGTGTCCACGTTGCGCTTTCTCATCAAATTTATTAGAACATGTGCTCGCTTTCCAAAACATATGTGTACGCTTTCCAAAAACATACGTGCACACATCACTTTCTCATCAAATTCATTAGAATATATGGTCATGGTCTCCATCTTTGTTAAACATGTTCAATACCTGAAACTACAAAACAATTGTTATTTTTTTTAGAAACAACTAACAAACACATATCCATAATTCAAAACATATATGCATGCATCTTTCCTTATTTTAATTCAGCTTCCAAACATATATGCACAACATTTTATTGATTTTGTACCAACTATAAAACACATATGCACCATTTCACTAATTCTATGTTAACATACATGCACATTTACGTAATACATGAAATCAAATTTATACCAACCATAAACCAATCAACTACATGCTCAGTAGCAGTTCTTTTACCATTTTACCAATTATAACTACAACTAATTTACATCATTAGCTAAAATTAGTGAATAATTGTAACCTTAATATTTCATACTTCTAACAATATCATTATAATAAAAGGTATACTTTCTCAACACCAACTAACCACTTATCTCTCTAGAAATGACACCAGATTGTTCCTATTTATCAAGACACTTGAACAACTCTTATTGCTTTTGATATCAAGACACTTGAACATCTCTGTTTGACCTTAAATCACAGCATCCACTAACAAAACTATCACATCTGACAATCCTACCATATGACTATCCACAAATCACGATTTAAGAAAAGAAAAAAAACATACAATAAAATAATTTGGGGTTGATTTATCATGAAACATCATCTAAAATAAAACCAAACATCAATCCATCACAAACCTACTTCACAAAATGGGTTCTAACTCAAACCCACCAATCGTTTTAACCGTAGGTAACTACTGTCACCATATCTTGATCACGGTTTCGATTCACAAACAGAAACACGCTTTCGATTCACAAAAAAAAAATATGCGAATGTTTCGATTCATAATATCATGGCACGGTTTCGATTCACAAACATGAACAATAAAAAATATTACGTACCTAATTTTGCCATCCAAGTATTCAAATCTTTAATATAACTGTCGTCATTCTTTGTCCTCCTCTCCAACCGTCGACCCGCTTTCCTCTTCCTCCAGCCGCATCCGTCGTCGACCTCTAGCACAACCTCTACACCTATTTTTGATTCTGAATTTAAAAGTAGATCGATATATGAAACAGAGATAAAGTTTATGGTAGTTTTTTCCCCCGAAATATAGATCTAGAGAGAGTGGAGAGGCTGCAGTTTCTTATGTGGATTTGTAGGTTTTTAGCACCATTTTAGGTTTATATCCTAGAATTAGAAAAAGATGAGATCGGGTGGTTAGGTGTGTGAGGATGAGAGAAAAGTAGATATGGAAGTGAGAAGTAGTGGTTAATTGGTAAAAAGAGAGAAAATTATGGCTTGACCAATTTTTATAATGTGACTATAATACCCTTTTTGCTTTTATCAGATTACCCTTGATGATTTTGTGAATTAAATAAATGGAAATTAATTTATTAAATTCTTATTGGTCAAAAGTAGTGTGTCAGAAAATCAGATATAAGATTGGTGCATGTATAGAATACATCACTATATATATATATATATATATATATATATATATATATATATATATATATATATATATATATATATATATATATATATATATATATATATATATATTAAATCAAGTGAAGAAAACAAAATGTTGAGTTTCATGTGTACGAACGTTTTACTAAATAAAGACATGCTTTAACTTTTTTTCCCTCTATTTATGTGCAAAAGATTAATTATAATGAACGGTTTACATGGTGACAAATGGATATTGTTAAGAATAGATTTTTAGTTATAACGAGTGATGAAACCCGCGCGATGCAGCGGGATTGCTTTTGTAGACGTGAATTTGGATAGGGACTATTTTTGCCAAATTGCTATAAAGGACTTACTTTGCAGCGACACTTAAACCTTATGGACTATTTTTGCCAACTTGGACTTACTTTGCAACGACACTTAAACCTCAGGGACTATTTTTGCCAACTTGCGAAAGTTGGCAATTAATGATGAAACACGTGTCAAGTGAAGACCTTGTCTTGCCTTTTAGTTAATATATATAATATATAATATAATAGGTTTAGAAATTAAGTGACCCGGTGCATGGAGATGCCCTTATACGGAAGAGTTGAAGAGTTTGCATGCAACTTTGATTTGCATATTAAATGCTTTTTCATTCAACACAGAACTTGAAATATTACAAAACTTCATCTCTCTAGCAAATATATCAATCCAAGCGAGTACCAAACTCCACCACTAATTTAGCTTAAGTTATAAACTAACTCTATATTTTTTTAATCAGTGGTAGAGCGTTACCCAAATTCTTAGCTTTCAAATTTGAATAGTCTTTCACGGTCAAAAACTTGAAACAAGGGTTCTCAAAACAAGATGAAGGAGACACAATTGACTCAACCGGAGGTCCATGAAAGTATGCAACCGATATTCTTTGCTTTGCTTGGTTCACCACAGCTCGATGAAGAGGGACCAGAAAAGTTGCATTAGAGAATATATGCAAAAGGTCACCCACATTCACCACAAATGCGCCATCAACGGGATTCACCGGACTCCATCCTAACCCTTCAACAAATATTTCTAGACCATTTACGCCACTTTGGTGCAAAAGGGTTAGAAGGAGGGAATCTGTGTGCGGTGCAAGACCGATGGTGTGGCTAGGGTTGGGGCAAGACGGGTAGGAGTTAAGTTGAAAAGCTGCTTGAGAGTCATTAGCTGAAATAGCCCAATTCATTTCTTCTTGTGCTACATTTAATGGTTTAAGCATTAGATGCAAGAGCTTGTGGGTAAGCAATTTCATTTCGTTTTGGTAAGCATCCATCGTTTCACTACAATATTCATCAAGTAATAAATACATGGTTTTAAGCCATACAATGTACATGTACTTTCTTAAATATACCGTCATAGTACGTGTATTCTGAATATTACTCGTGAAATATATGTTAACTTTCATTTTTGTATAATGTGATATTTGGGTGCATAGGCGGAGCTATGTGTAGTTTGGGGAGGGTGGTGGCCCCCGTAGAAAAATTTTTAGTAGTGCACTTTTCATCCTATTTGTATGCTAAATTTTTATATTATACTTTTTGTCTCTCCTAATAAACAAAAATTATCTTAACGGCCCTCTCAGAATTTATGTTGTAGCTTCGCCACTACCTGGATGAACGGTAAAACAGCTAAAAGTTGTTTTTGAGAAAAACGGTCCTTTGCGATTTGTTTATTTGGAAAAATACGTCCTTTATGATTTCTTTTTTCTTTTATAAAATAAGTCCTTCTGATTTTTTGCAGAATAGGTCATTGTGCATTCTTTTTCCCTGTTGCAAAACTTCTTTTACAAAATTGGTCCTTTTCAAAATCTAAAAAAGAACTTGAGAAAGAGTTCTGCACCAAGGACTAAAATCGTACAAGGACCTATTTTGCAAAAAAAAATCAGAAAGGACCTATTTCACAAAATAAAAAATTCACAAAGAACCTATTTTGCTAAAAAAATCACAGTTTATCCGGTTTACCAGTCACCCATCTATCACATTGGTATAAATATAAAAGTTAACGTACCCAGAGTAATATTTTGAATACAAGTATCACAAAGGTACATTTAACAAAGTAAAAGTTTATTGTGTGACTTAAAGTTAGTCACATAATAAATGAACAAAATATATACTTTTCAACAAAATATGATCGTAAACATTTTAATGCAAAGATGGTTGATATACAATATTGAGTCTAAAAGTGAAGAGTTTATGATATTTTAAATGAATTGTTGTGTGAATACACTATATAGTGTATGCATGTTTTTTGAACACTCCGTATGCATGAATTTGCATGTTGGATTGTGGTCAAAGAACTGAATTTCATTTTTAGAATTTGATTCTTAACGTCTTTTAATAAGTTTACAAGAATTGAATATTAAACTTACCAAAAATTATGGTAATCATGTGGCCAAAGAACCTTAGCATCATCAACACAAGAACCCCTGATACTGAACCCTTCATGCCACATACGCTTGTTGAAAAATCGTGATATCGGAGCCGAACCATAACCAGTAGCTCCAGTGGCTGATCTCAAGACCTTGTACTTCTCATCGGTTGGGAGACCAAAAAGCCTTCGTGATTGAGACTCGACTTCTTTTATTAAGGCTAAGGGTACTCCATGGTTGATGACTTGAAACATGCCCCATGTTTTACATGCTTGGCCTATAAGATCCATCGCATTAGGATCACTGAGATCAATGACGGGATCAATGCTTCTTGAGGATCTTGAGTTTGAATATTTTGTTGGGGTTTATCGGATTGAGACCAAATGTGGGATTCTGGCACCCCGTCAATCGAGTCAAAGTCGAGTGGGGTGAGATCGTGAGAGTTCATTGGTGCATTTTTGTAGGCTTCTGAGAGAGTTGCCATGATCACACAGACACTTTTGTGATAACGAATAGAAATCAAAAGTGAACCTTAATTTGTACAAGCTAGGTGGTGTATTGGATCTTGGTGTATTGTTCACGTTAATATACAAACCTTATATACACCTCTTCACATTAAACAAATTTCATCTTGAATAGTTAACAATAAATGCAATTTAATTGTTATTTCCTAGCTTTAAATTTTTTATAATATCATTATGTATGTGACAAAGACAAAGTATATTCATATCATTCTAAGTACTTAATTAGTAGTTTTCATTAATGTCTATACTAAAATTACTATCATCCTATTATGTATTTAGTTTAATATTACAAATATTTGAAAAAAAAAAAAACATATCTTAAAGATGAAATGTAATTTATTATTCTGAATAATAAAGTGTGTTCACACCACTCAAACATTTAATCATCCATTTATGTTTTTATAATATCATTATGTATGTTGCAAAGACAAAGTATGTTCATATCATTCTAAGTATTTAATTATAAGTTTTCATTAATGTCTATACTATAATTACTATCATCCTATTATGTATTTAGTTTGATGTTACAAATATTTGAAAAAAATAAAAACATGTCTTAAAGATTAACTGTATTTATTGTTCTGAATAATAAAGTGTGTTCATATCACTCAGGTATTTCATTGATCTTTTTTCATCTGTCTATATCTATACTACTTATAATGGAGGGATGACCCTCTCTCCTAATTTTTTTAAGATGTCATTAATGTGTTTTTTAAGCATTACAAATTTTAATGCATAATGTACACAATAAATAGTTTTTACTAATTTATCTTCCACAACATTGTAATGCTTCATTCATTATTTCTTTTTGAATTAATTTAGTTTTAATGCAAAAATGCACATATAAATAAGGGTGTTTAAAATGCACATATGATTTTAAAATGCATGCAAAACTACAAAGTTTCAAAACTATTATCACATCGTAAGAGTGTTTCGAGAACAAATCTAAATAAAATTTGAATTATTTTAAATAAAATTAACAACAAAAGTAAAAAACTGTTTTTTTGTAAAAGCCGGGACAATTCTTTTAAGACAAATGATGCAAAGATGTAAATTCACAAGTGATAATTTATTTGATTTTATGCATATTACACATATCTATATTTATACTACTTATAATGGAGGGATGACCCTCTCTCTTAAATTTTTTTAAGATGTCATTAATGTGTTTTTTAGGCATTACAAATTTTAATACATAATATACACAATAAATAGCTTTTATTAATTTATCTTCCACAACAATTTAATGCTTCATTATTATTATTTTTGAATTAATTTAATTTTAATGCAAAAATGCACATATAAATGAATATGATTATAAAATGCATGCAAAACTACAAAGTTCCAAAACTATTATTATATCGTAAGAGTGTTTCGGAAACCAATCTAAATAAAATTTGAATTATTTTAAAATAAAATTAACCACAAAAGTAAAAAACGGTTTTTTGTAAAAGTCGGGACAATTTTGTTTAAGACAAATGATGGAAAAATGTAAATTCACAAGTGATAATTTATTTGATTTTCTACATATTACACATATCTATATCTATACCACTTATAATCTAGGGATGACCCTCTCTCCCAAATTTTTTTAAGTTGTCATTAATGTGTTTTTTAAGCATTACAAGTTATAATGCATAATGTACAACAATAAATAGCTTTTACTAATTTATCTTCCACAACATTTTAATGGTTTATTTATCATTTCTTTTTGAATTGGTTTAGTTTTAATGCAAAAATGCACATATAAATGAATATGATTTTAAAATGCATGCAAAACTACAAAGTTCCAAAATTATTATTACATCGTAAGAGTCTTGAGAACCCGTCTAAATAAAATTTGAATTATTTTAAATAAAATTAATCACAAAAGTAAAAACGGTTTTGTAAAAGTGGGACAATTTTTTAAAACAAATGATGCAGATGTAAATTCACAAGTGATAATTTATTTGATTTTTACATATTACACATATCTATATCTATACTACTTATAATGGAAGGATGACTCTCTCTCCTAAAATTTTTTTTTAAAATGTCATTAATGTGTTTTTTAAGCATTACAAATTTTAATGCATAATGTACACAATAAATAACTTTTACTAATTTATCTTCCACAACATTGTAATGCTTCATTTGTTATTTCTTTTTAAATTAGTTTAGTTTTAATGCAAAAATGCACATATAAATGAATATGATTTTAAAATGCATGCAAAACTACAAAGTTTCAAAACTATTTTGGGACATTCCTAAAAAATAAGGCTTAAAAAATTAAGATTCAACACTTGCTAATAATGGCAAATTTTAATAAGTACATTTATAATAGCATTTGTTGCAACACTTTAAATCACTTTTTTTAAACATGTTTTAAAAAAAAAATAATAAAAAAAAACAAAGTAATTTAATATAAGAAAAAAACGTCCATAACAATAAATACCTAATAAATGTTATTTTTAAAACACCTCTAATACGAAAAATACATGTTATTATACATATTGTACAAACTAATAAAACACACAATCTTCATGCAATTTATATGTAAACAAGCTCATGAATATATATGGTTTTAAAAAGCAGACGGCCAACGGGTTCAACCGGGATCCGGAGTCACCACCGGTTAATTTAGCTTACAAAAGTCGTCCAAAGCGATATTGTTAAATCAATAGAATTTAAAATGCATATTAAAATATAATGTTCAAAAATATTATTAAATCGCAAGAGTCCTCGAGAATCAACATATCGCCTTTTGGAATTTTTTAATAAAACTTCTTGTAAAACTAAAAACTTTGTTTTATAAAAATCGGACGATTTTTTCAAAGCAAATGATGCAAAAGTGTAATGGTCCTAATTATATGATCATACACATTTAAACATATCTATACTATATTATAAAGCATTGAGTACATTCCTAAAAAAGAAGACTTAAAAAATTAAGATTCAACACTTGCTAATAATGACAAATTTTAATAAGTGCATCTATAATAGCATTTGTTGCAACACTTTAAAGCACTTTTTTTATACATGTTTTTAAAAAAAATAATAAAAAAAATACAAAGTAATTTAATATAAGAAAAAAAACGTGCATAACAATAAATACCTAATAAATGTTATTTTTAAAACACCCATAACAATAAATTCCTAATAAACGATTTTAAAAATAACATTTATTAGGTATTTATTGTTATGGACGTTTTTTTCTTATATTAAATTACTTTGTTTTTTTTATTATTTTTTTTAAAACATGTTTAAGAAAAAGTGATTTAAAGTGTTGCAACAAATGCTATTATAAATGTACTTATTAAAATTGCCATTATTAGCAAGTGTTTGAATCTTAATTTTTAAGCCTTACTTTTGGAATGTCCCAACTTTTATAATATAAGATAGATATTATACATTATTCATTATGTATTATTATGCATTTAATATATGAAATTTATAAATATCTACCTATACTATAAAAGAGAAGCTTCAGATTACTGTGAGGCCTTTAAAATGTGACACATCATCAACAAACAGTTGCAAACTGTTCGGGCTTTGAAAATTTAAGTACATTCTTTCATAGCACATATGCTAACTTTTACTTCTATTAAAACCCTCTCTCATAGTCTCATAGTCATCTTCTTTCATTACCTCTCAAAACTTTGACCGCCCTCTTACGGTTACCATTTTCCGGCGACATCGATTTTGGAGAACAGTGACGACATATCTCTTTTCCTCACTTATTTTTGTGCTTATGATCATTTATCCAAGCTTACTTGTGGCTGATTTGTCTTTAACTTCACTTTTTGAAATGGTGGTGGTAACGGCATGATGCATCTTTCTTGATGTGAGATAATGATACTAATCTTTTTTTATGATAACCAAAAGATGTTTACGTTTTTACATATTTAAGTTTTCAACAGATTATGAAAATATTATGCGTTGATGCATGTGGGGGTTTCGTATCACCCACCATGGCTTCATTTGTTCTTGCCTTTCATTGATGACGGTAAACCTCTAACTTTTACTTAATATTGTTTTACTTCTACTTTTAACTATACTTTGATTAACTTCTTGTTTAGATTGTTTACTTTAATTATACTACACATTTATCCTCTTGAGATTGATCTAGGTGTGTGCACTCTACAATGCCCATACTTGTTCTTTGTCTTCTTTGTTGGTTCCTCTCTTTCTTTTAGCTTCTGGATTCTGGTTTACGTTTCTTTGGCACCAAATCACTTCCTTTGTTTAATCTTTAAATAATGGAAACTCGTGTAAGTTAATGTTCTATAACTTTCGTATCATTTGATTTTTCCCGTTCATATGTTTCTTTGTTGGTTTAAAGTGTAGATGGTGATTTACGCTTGAAGTGACAAGCTTACGTTAACTCCATGATTACTGACAATAAGATACGTGGTTTACTTTCTTTACGTCCTAGAAATTAGCTCGTGATAAGATAAACGTTCCCTTCTTGAGTTTAGTCTTCTCATTAACGTTATTATCCTTTTACTTTTTGTTGTTTTTCAGCTTGGCTTTGTGTTGCATGGTGTTGATGTAGTGGTGATGCATCTTTGGGAAAACAAGATGATGATATTCTTTGGGTAACAAGTAGGTAACATATATTAATTCTTCTATTTTTTATGTAATACGATCATCATAAAGATAATACTAATATTTTTAGTTATTTGTGTCTTTAAACATCACCTGAGAAAAAAAAAGACAACAGTTACTAACAATGAAACGAAAATTACCCGTATACGGTGTCCTGAATATGTTGGCAACCAATATTATACTAATTTTAAGTTTATGTTTTTGATAATCAAACTATTTTTTTAATTCATATGCGTAAAGGCAGAGATGCAAAGAAATAAACAAAAAGTTCATGGGGCAAGACTTTTATATTATTATTTCTAATTTACCTCCAAAGATATTATTTATATATTGGGATAGTACAATGATAATTAATATGTAGCATTGGAAATATTGACAGTTTGTTAGAATGGTGATGGCTGATGACTGGTGAGAGTGGGTGGACAAGCATGGGTATGGAGATGACAAAAGAAAAGTGGGTGAAACACTATTGAAAGAAAAAAAAAAAAGTCACCATCTATTAAAGTTGACGTGAGAGTATAGGAGAGATGATGGAGGATGGTGTACGTGAAATGACAATTTTTACTTGACTTTTTGTTGATAAACTATCTAAAATTTAGGATATGCTAATATGATGTTTGATATGTAGTTTGTCACTTACAATAATTATGCATGCAACATGCTTATTTGTAACAAAGAATGTATATGTTTAGTGTTTTTATAAATATTTGTTGTATAACGTATAACTCAAACCTTAAACTATGTACCCAGTTATAGAAAGAGAAGAAACCAAAACTATTAGAGTGCTAGGTGTAGGAGGATACAAATGACAATTATTGATGTGTCACCTCAAAATACCCTTAGCAATAAAATTAATAGTTGTTATCGGTGCATGTAAGTCTCACGAAACACCCATAAAAACATCCACTCATTCAACAAAAAAAAAAAAAAAGACTTATAACGCGGATGGTGAAACAACAGAAGGCGAATAACACACCAATGGCATCAAGGGACGGTGCACCAATAACACTTATTGATGCTTTATTGGTTGTTTTTGTTTATTAGCGGTATCGAAACCCCACACTGTGCACTCTTAATCAACTGATAATGACAAATTGAATTCACTAAAACCAACTATGAGTTTATATTTGAGGAAGACAAATAACCACTGTTCATTATGAATCTTGATAGAGATTTGAAGGTTGAAAGTTGTGGATGCTTTGTAGTTTTTCAAGATGCAAGGTTGAAAGATAGAAATACTTATGAGATTGTGTTTGATGTGCAATAAAAAAAATTATGGATTTTTGGACAACAAAAATTTTTAAACGAATAATTTTTTTAATGAGATTGTGTTTGATGTGTAATAAAAAAAACTCTATGCGAGGTTGAAAGATAGATTATCACAAGACAAAAAGAAAAGAAAACTAATTTGAGGATGAAAATTTAGACTTATTTGTTGCGTAGTTTTTTTTTATGTTTATCCAAATTTAGGTCCAAATTACCCAAATCAAATCTAGGTTCAAAAGATTTGTGTTGCAATCTTATTTTTTAGGATGAAAATTTGTGGAGAAAACTAATTTGAGGAAATTTTGAAGGATGGTGTGAAAAAGTAAAATGAAAGATGAATGGATGTGTCAGTTAAACAGGTAAAGGGATGGTTGGATGGAGTAGGTTGAGTTGTTGAGAAGAAATAACTATTTGACATTGTGTGGCACTTGCCCACATGTATAGTACAAATAAAAGATTCGTAATCAATACATGTAAACGTTTAATGACTACATTTCACATATAGTTTACAATTCAAGGTTAGCCAAATGTTTTATTTAAATTAACTAGCTTGAAGGTTTTTTAAAACACTTCCCTGACGCTTTGAGGACCAATTTTTAGCACAAGTCAGTCCACTCGGCTTGTAATGTTAATTTTGTGGGAGTATTTTTCTTTTTAAAGTGGGATACATATGATTTGTTGCACCGTGTTGTTTGTGATGTTGGTAGTAGAGTAAAATGGTATTGCGATGCTGAGTTGACGGTAATGATGTTAATCATCATTACACCAGGTCTAACATATATGCATTTTCGAAAGCATCACAAAAGCTTCATGGGCCGTGCTTAGCACGGCTTAATACACTAACTAGTAATAATACACGAATCATACGACGCCGTTTTATTGAATAAAATATTATTTTTCTTTTGGGCTATGTTTAGGCTAAGGTGTGTTGGTATTATTCACCACGGTTGGCTTCTAAAGGCCTAAATAGTTTAGGTGTTTTCCGTTTTGTACACGTGAGGTTTTACCACGTGCCTTTGCCTATATACAATGTATCTTATCAAGATTGTTACGTATCCTTCTTTCTAGAACAATTATTTGTACGGGAGAAGAGTAGTTGATCTACTAGGGTTTCAATACGGAATTGTAAGTTCGTGTATTTTTTGTTTTATGTTGTTGTTCTTGCATTTTCTTAATGCATGTAATTTTGTAATTTGTTAGCCTAAAGGCATTGCATGGAATGGGTGTTATTTGTTGTCGTTTGAGTTATTTTGCATGTCAATGTTGTATGTTTCATGGTCCATGTGTTTCAATTCTTTGATGTTAATATTGTTAAGCGACTTGAGGTTGATCGGATAAGTTTGTTTGAGTCTTCTTTGATGATGACAATTCATGCCATATTTTACATTTGCATATCATTATGATAGTAATTAAGCTTTGCTTTCTGTGTTATTGCAAAAAATATGGAAACCAAGAGGAGATTAGCTCCATCAATTGTCAATGCTTTTTTTGCCGACGGGCCATGTACAATAATAGAGTTGTTCAAGTCGAGAACAACCCCTATTGATGCGTCTGGTAGCCACAATATTGACCTTTTAACAAACCCCAACTACATGGCCGACTCGATATCCCTGTCACCTGCTAATAGTCACTCATCGGCGGGCTTTAACAAAGTCTCGGGTAATACTGGACCGTGTGTTATGGACTTCATTTTGCAAGCGGTAGTGTCGGTTGTACCAGTCACCACCTTATGGATTCTTCGTTTGTAAACACCAATGTCACCATTGGTGCAAATAAACATGTTAATTGTCAACGCCGCGCGACAATGTTCGTCATTTGTGAAATACATGCGCTACCGGCTCGACAAAATAAGCATGCTACTCCAAATGTTACTCTATTAGATTTTGATTGAGGATCGTCGAGGGTTGAATCGAGAAAATTATGGTGCGTAAATTGAAAACATGCATAATCTGCGCATTTAAAGCCGGTGGTAATTTGCATATCCCATATCTTGCTATTTAGTGTGCATACTCGGTGAGTTGTATTCTCTCCGCAACCTTTATTCGTTTTTTGTCTAGAGGCAAGTGCACGGTCGAGCGTGCAATCGTCAAGCCGCTTTCAAGCGATGATAGGCGGTTCGCGCGGGTTAAACTTTAGCCAAACCCATCATGTACATACCGCAGGACAATCACATTTACACTGAAATGTAATATGTGGATCTGTAAATGAAATGCCGTATGGCGGGCCAGAGGAAGCCAGTGTCTCAGGTATTGGTTACATGAATATTTTAAATAATGTTCAATCATCATAAACAATTTAAAATTACATTTTCAATATTTACAGGAACAAGTATTGATTCATCAATGTTCAATCCTGATCAACACACCAACCATGGAAATGTTAGAAACCGAGGTACATTGCTTATTGTACTGAAATAAATCCAGTAACCTGTTATGGTTCTCCCTATTGGGTAAACATTCTTACATTTTTTTTATATTCACTTGATAGGGCCTCCGTTTGAGTATGCACGAATGGGTGATTGCAACTAAATTTGTAGATGGTGCAAATCAATGTTTTGGTATGAGGAAAGGCTTACGAGTTCTACGGTGGTTGGAGGGCCAGTGTATAGTAGATGTTGCCTATCGGGGAAGGTGAAGTTACCTCAAACTCGCGAACCTCCAACGTATATCCGCCAATTTCATTTCATGGAGAATATCCGTGCATATAACTAGATATTTGCAATGACATCCTTGGGAGCTCAGATAGACGAAACCATTAACATGAGCCGTAGCCCTATATGTGTTCAAAGTTTCGTGCCGGATCTATCATGGATAGGTGGCCTTTGCCCGTAAAATGACCATGAACCAAGATTCTTGCGGCTAGACATTTATGATACTCAACATGAAGTTGAGAACCAATGGCACACTTCAATCACGATTTGCATGTAACTTAGACCGGAACATTGTTGAAGGTCTTATTGAATTCTTAGACAACAAAACGCATTGGTCTAGTTATTCGAACGACCCGCAATAAAGCGGAAGACAATGGCGTGCGGAATAAAGGTCGCTCTTTGGAGTTGTACGCGACCGAAAATACGACTTACCTTCAGGTGACACCATTGGTGCAATTATTTTCGATGTTGGCCCAGAAACACAAACAGACTATGATGTCATTATTGAATAACATATGTCTGGTCCGAAACATATAAACAAGCTACATCCATGTTACATGTCACTACAATACCCATTGTTGTTCATTTATGGAGAAGAAGGGTATCACTTAGGATTACGCCTGGATGAAGACTCGGCAAGTGGCAATGTAGAAGCAAGAAGATTGTCTATGTTTTTGTATTATTCGTACCAAATACATGACCGTGTAGGATGTTACAACTTAATTACTAGAAGTGGTCGTCTATTTCAACAATATGTGGTGACTGCATATTGCAGCATAGAACAAAGCAGGCTAGACTACATCCGTGAAAAACAAAATAATATAAGAACTGAATATCTTTCAGGCCTCTAAGATGCAATTGTTCGTGATGATAGAGATGGGTCCGATGTGGGTTCTAGAATTACACTCCCAGCATCATTCACTAGAGGCCCAAGATACATGTATAGCCATTATCTTGACACACCGCGATCTGCAAAGTTCATGGGAATTTTCATTCTTTATTACATTTACGCAATGTGGCGGCGGAGATACAGCTTATATGGAATCATTCGAGCTAACAATAGCGAGATAGGCAAGATATTGTCGTAAGGGTATTTCAGCAAAAAGTCCACGATTTAGTTCATTACTTGCAACACGCAACACCTCTGGGCTACACATCAGCATGTATATTTTCATACTTTATGTTTTAACATTTCTATTACGTTATAACTTCACATATCTAAATTCTTTGTTATAATGTATGTCACAGTTTTATACACAATTGAGTTTCAAAAATGAGGACTCCCATACTGTCATTTGTTGTTATGGAATAGAGATAATTCGAATAAGGTATGATAGAGCGTTGTGAGATATATAAGTGCGGAATTACCGAACCCAATGGATCCGTATGCTACCGTGTTGCATCGAGGCGATGATGGGCGGACCTTGCGGCAATGCAAGCAGATCGGCTCCATGTATGCAAGGCCAATCTACATGAAGCTATTTCCAAAATAATATTGCAATGAAACATTCATAGACAAAAAAGGTTACGTTCATTACCTTAGAAGGGACACGCCAACGTATATAATAAAACAAAATGTGAGATTAGGTAACCCATATATTGTGCCTTACAACAAGGAACTACAAAAACACTATTTCTTACATATAATTAATACGTAATTTAGAACGCCCCTTCACCAATATATACAATTATCTAAGCACAATCTACAAATACAATATTTTTAAGCAAATACAAGTAAAAAAAAAACATAATTTACAATTATTTAAAGCACAAATAAAACTAAAAAAACATTATTTAACACATACAATTAATACACAATTGTATTCGCCCCTTCATCAAAATATATAGTTATTTAACCAGAATGTACAATCTAATTAAAATTCCAAAACATAAATCTAAAATCCAGCAGCCCAAAACAAAATAACATTTATTCGCCAGAAAATTTAATCATAGGGTACCCGCCGCCGCATCGCGCGGGTACCCTGCTAGTAAGGCTGGATGGCAAGGCAATTTTTACATTACACAATACTAGGAAAAAACTACGTGTCATCGACGGAAAGACTATTCTTATCAGTCAATGTCATTAACATGTTCTAATATCCTAGCTATCAGTTGTATGGTTAGTTAGTGCATCTTTATAATTGTAAAAGAGGAGTTGGTTAAAAGTTAGAGGGACTAAATTATATCAAGTAGATAGTTCAGGGTCTATTTTGATACTTTTCTGTTTTAATTAGTTGTTTTGTTTTCATCTCTGTATAAAGACATTGTAACATTCATTTTGGAGCAATAAGGAGAATCATTTCACTGTGTGATTGTATGTTTTCTCTCAACTCATTACTGTTAACTTGGTAAGTTCTTGAACCTTTAATAAACGTTATAACCGTCATAAACCACCACTAAACCATCATAAACCGTTGTAAAAACCATTATTAATTGTAAACCCATCACTAAAACACTCAGATCCTAACTCTATTAATGAATTAATTCGATTCATCTTGTTGTCTTTAAGATTGAATCTGTGAATTGTTCAAAGTGTGATTCTTGAGTTGTTATTCGGTTCTTGAGTTGGTTTATCTGTTCTATAAATTGTAAGTCTTTTTGCATCCTCAAGAACCTTTTCATTTCACTTTCTGTTTGCATCTCTTCTTGCTCTTTCTTCAACTTCATTAATCTGAGCAACTTCATTAACTTGTCCATTGAATAAAGTTAGATCTATAACACTTTGTAGTGATCGGTGGAATAAAAGTTAGATCCGAACAAGTTAAATCATACCTTTTGTTCCACACTTTGTAGCAGTCCAGTGGAATAAAAGTTAGATCTGAGCGAACTCATTACTGTCAACAATAATAGTCATACTCTTATAACAATGTCGGCCTCACGACTATTAGTACTAGATACAACAACTTTTGGTTTTTCTACAATACAAAATACTACCAAAAGATATCCCTTATTATATCATATAGTTGATAACTATCATACAATCTACTTTTTACTTTCTAAATTACAATAGAGGAATTAGGTCGTAGAATAACAATGTACTTTTCCAAATATACCGATTTGGTATGTGAACTTTATAAAAATTGTGTAAATGTAATGAAATTTCATAATTGCTCCTATTTGGTACGTAATGATGACGTGTCACGTTATAAATGGTGCCACGTGTCAGACTTTCAGGTATGACACGTCGTCATCACGCACCAAATTAGAACACTTATAGAAGTTCGTTATATTTTTACAATTCTTTAATGTTCACGTATTAAATCGATACATTTGAAAAAGTACATTGCTATTCTCCAAACTAATTAGATGAATTGCCTCACTTTTTATGGTACGAATGATGTAGTTACAACAAATGCTAAATCAAATACCACACAATTTCCTATTTTCAAATTTCTTATTCTCGAAAGTAATTTAGTATATTTCCTATTTGGTTTTAGCTATTAAATAGCCACCTACTTTCTGAAATGTACTAATATGATACATGTACTAATTTTCATTCTAACATAATATGTCTACTTTTGATTTCGTGCTAATATAGTAACGTAGTAAATTTTTCACCGTTTGTATGGTTGGTTGCTAACGTGGCTGCCAAGTCAAAACATATAACTGTTGCACCATCCTACTCATCACCTTCTTCTTTATATACCCATTTTCCCCCCAAATACTAACCCTATTCCCCCCCCCCCAAATACTAACGTCAAATAATAAATCAATTAATTTCTCCAAAACTAAAATAATGTCTTCATCATCCTCCACATCCAATTGGATCCGACCTAAACCCACCCAACGCTTCTGTGAGCTTCATGTAGTTGAAAGCACATCACACACTCCTGCAAACACAGCTAAACGTTTTTTTATGCTGCCCTCATCCTAGTGTAAGAAAGCACTGATCTTTATGTTTTTTCATTGTGTTTGTGTTAAATTTTGTTTTGATTTTGTTACTATTAGGATTCCGGATAACAATGCAGATTCTACTACTTTCTTGATCCCGAGCTACGCTATGATTACTACAGAAATGAGATGCACAACCTTTATACTCAAGTCCAACAACTAAGGCGAGAAATGCAAGTGCAAGAATACACCTATAGGTCAAGAATTCGTGATTTGGAGTTGGAACTGAATGAGAGAACAACCACTGGTGAATGCTACAAGAAAGGAATTGTTGTGTTTACTATGGTCTTGTTTGTGATGTATTTCCTACTCAACTGATTATAATGGTTTTTTTGGATGGATAGATTTTGTGGTGTTTGTGTAGTTTAAGCTAGTATGGATTTTAGGGATGGTTTAATTGTTTTAGGAATGTATTATCTAGGTAGGATTGTGTAGGTTTAATGTTCTTATGTAATGGTAGTGTCAATGGTAGGATTGTGTAGGTTAATGTAGTTTTTAATGGTGTAATGCAATGGTTTGTTGAATGATAATGAATGAGTTTTCTGTCATTAGTTAGGTAGAAAAAGACATGTATAATGGGTCAAAACAGAAAAGTCAAATGGGTAAAATAAAAGACCTGTATAATGGGTCAAAACAAACATATAATAATGGGTCAAAATAAACATGTATAATGGGTAAAAAAAATGTATTGGGTCAAAACAGACATGTATAATGGGTAAAAAAAAAGACATGATAAATGGTAAAACAAACATGTATAAATTGGTAAAACCATACAATAATAGAGTCCAAACTGATTTCCGCCATTAAAATATAGTATGCTACCATCCACATGCTACATTAAAGTATCCACATGCTGCAACCACATTCAATAATGGTCATAGACAGAAACCTAAGTGGTCCACTACTACATGACATAAAGACATCGTTTAAAGACAGACCCACTACTTAGTGTTTAACAAAAGATATTGTTTAAAGAATTCCAATACTACATAACTTCTTCATTCTTAATTTGATACATCAAGTGTTGTTTCTGGGTTCTGTCCAGGAGTATTTGGGTCTTCCTTTCTCTTTTTATTCCTGATCCTCTCAGATGGTTCCCTAAATCCACCAGCTCATCTCTTTCTATAAAGTCCGAGTCTTTTTGCATCCTCAAGAACCTTTTCATTTCACTTTTTGTTTGCCTTTCTTCTTGCTCTTTCTTCTGCTTCATTAATCTGAGAAACTTCATTAACCTGTCCAGTTGAATAAAAGTTAGATCTGTAACACTTTGTAGCAGTCCAGTGGAATGAAAGTTAGATCTGAGCAAGTTAAATCATACATTTTGTTCCATACTTTGTAGCAGTCCACTGAAGCTTTGATTTGGAGTAGTTGGATCTGAAATATTTGGCTCTAAAGTTGGATCTGCAGTTGGATTTGTAGTTGTATTTGAATTTGCACTTGCAATTAGATCTGCAATTGGATCTTGAGTTTGATCATCACTTGCATTCTCATTAGATGGACCAGAACCATCATTTGGTGGGTTGAATGGCTGATTGGGAGCATTTTTCCTTTCCCTACCAGGTTTTCTTTTTTCTTTATGTGGTTTTGGCCTTGTGTGATTGTAACATCTTGCTTTGTTATGCCCTTTCTCTCAATAGTTTGTGCAAGTCATCATTCTACCAGTCCCAGAAACTTCATTGAAACCCTCAGTTGGATGTGTTATCCTTTTATTCCAAGGCTTACCTGGCATGACCCTTTTCTTGAGTGGTGGTATATTTTCTGTCTTTGGCCATATTGAGGTACCACCAATTTTCTTAATAAAATGACAATATGTATCAATCCGCATTTGTTTTTTTATAATAAATGGAGACCCCATTCTCAAAAGCAGCACAAGTCCTAACCATTTGAAAATAAGCTTTACACCAAGTCTTAGGGTATTTTTCTATTAACCATTTTTCTGCTTCAGGATCAATGTTTTCTTATCAGTTCCATTTTTTTTAATTGTACCTCTAATGTAGATGAAGCAACACCCCAGAATAGTGACTTGTAGTGCAATCCATTCCATTTCTTTTTTAAATTAGCATAAATGTGCCTTGCACACAGTCTATGCTCAACATGTGGTAGATATTCTCTAACTACCGAAATAGACCCTGTAACATGTTGTGCACAAGTTATTAGTAAGCATATTATGCACAAGTTGTTAATCAGTAAGACAGTAGCATAAAACTTACCTTATGACCATCTGAAATAATTAATGAAGAAACAAGCTCCAATTCTCATTGTTTTCAATGTTTATCCACTGCCCAAGCCATGGGAAACATTTGGTTATTAGCATCTCTTCCCATAGCTGCTAAAATTTCACTTCTGCAAGTGGCAGTCAAGAAACAACCATCTAGACCAATGACTCTTCTACATGATCCCCATCCATCTTTCATAGCTATGGAATAAAATAGTGTTAACCTACAATCAATGCATAAAAGTGTTAAACCAACATCATCCTTAATGAACTTTTACCTAAATTAGCTCAGTTGGCTACCTGAGTTTCTTCTGGATCTTGGGGAGGGGTTTTACCCGGGTTCGAGTCTCGCAAGTGACAAAAGAATCCAGATTTTCCTCTTAGTGCGAAGCCGTGAGTTCTAGGGTTTCCCTTCGCGGGTCGCTAGTGGTTCGGGTCCCGGGGCCTGCCCGTTTGGATGGTTTAACTCGAGGGTCGGATTTCAAGTGTGGTGCCGTTCTAAAAAAAGTGTCATTAATGGCTATCTTTGGAATAACCACATCTTCTTCACCTACGTGTTCTGGACCAACATATTCGGTTATATTTTCTATTTCAATTTCATCATCTAATTCAATCAACTGCTTCCTTACTAGCATCTACACTAGCATCTTCTATAACATCATAACCATGATGTTCAACATACTGGTCTACCTTGCAACCTGTCAAAAGCTAATTTGATAAAATTTGCTAACTCACTGTCATTCCTTAAAGGTTTCAAATGTTTACCCAAATCTTGTTTAGGAGCACAAAAATACATATCATGAACAGGAAACAAAGAACATTCTTTGACTATATTCAACAGCCTTTCATGGTTGCACTTATCCAAATTAGCATTCTCAACAACATCAACATCACCATTGGTGTACGTCAAAGGATGATAAGTAAATGTGCCTTCATGGTGAACAATAATGGATATCCACTTCATGGTTTGGGTTAATTTAGGAATTACAAAGATTAGGGTTTATGTTGATTTGGGAGAAAACGTTTTGGTAAAGTGGTATGAGTGTTCGGGGAAAATGAGTATATAACAGTATATATTTTCCACGTAAGTATTTAGAAAAATAAAAAAACCAAAAACAAATAACACGTCACACTTTGGTAAATTGGTTGCTGGTTTTATCGGTTACCGATCAAAAAGTGATCATATTAGCACAAACTCAGAAATAGACGTATTATATTAAAACGAAAATTAGTACACATACTATATTTATATTTCAGAATAAGGTAATTGGCTATTTAACTGCTAAAACCCTTTCCTATTTGCAAATTTGTTATTCTCGAAAGTAATTTTTAGTATATGACAGGGTTAAATTCCATTATTCTGTGTCGGACATATACTAAACCCCAACTTTACCAAATTTCAAAACCCCAAAACTTTTAATAAGAAGAAGCTGCTCAAGAGAAGAGGAGATAATAATCAATCAGCCAAGCCAAGATGAGTACCATGAAGTTTTGCCGTGAATGGTAGGTAGTAATCTTTTTTTCAATTTAATTTTGGTGTTTTAATTTAGTGTTTGACTGAATATGTTTATGTTTATGTTTTGCAACAGTAACAACATTTTGTACCCAAAAGAAGATAAAGAACAGAAGATCCTTCTCTATGCTTGCAGAAACTGTGAACACCAGGTACTTTTTTTTTTTTTTTTTTTTTTTTTTTTTAAATTAGGGTTTATGCAATCATTCTTGACATGGGTTTTTGTTGGTTTACTTTAAAATATCAAAATGCATAACCACTTCACTACTTTAGCAATTATTGTACTTGGTAAGTGGTAACTACTAATGTGCTGAATTCCCATTTTGTTAAACTATAAACTCTTGTTAGTGAATCGTTGGCCTTGCATTTTCTCAATTAGTGGGTTCAGGTCATGTGTTACTAAATTGGAGTCTGACTAGTTGATGCAGGAGTTTTTTTTTTTTTTTTTTTTTTTTTGTTGCAAAGGTGAAACTTGTATATTAATAATCAATGACAAATTACATCAATTAAGCAAAAGGAATAGACATACCTATTCTCTTTATACTATCAAATGAATACACGATGAAAGATAATATCTCGGATACAAAGAAACTATCTCGGACAGAACTAATACACATAAGTCTGCCACTAAAGCCAAACACCAGCTTGCAGTTTCAGACAAAATGCAGATCACATATTCACCTTTGATGCACCAAAAGACCATATCCTCTTGATTACATTTCCAAACTCAATTCAAAACTCAAATCATTCAACCCTCATCCTCAATGATTTGATATGAGATTGAGCAGGCATCATCAAGCAGGATATAGCCCCCATTCACACTAAAAGAGGGGTTATACCTATCATAGCTACATTTCCTAGCCATTCACCCCTAGGACCAACCTAACCTCCTGTGACAGTGTATTGGGTGGACAAAAAAGGTTCATTTTTCACACACTCTATTCCACCCAACATACACTGCCCGCCCAGACCATTTACCCTTCACAATGGATAGCCCTACTTTATGGTACATTTATCTGAACTAGACCTCTTACTGACCCAACATAGCTTCCCAGTTTCCTCCCAAGGCCAAACTGGAAAAGCATATGAGGCTCAAATAAGTACAGTCGCACCAGATAAACTCCAAGTTACAAGGTACTATCCACTGTATGGTCTGCAAACTACTCTGACCTCAAGAAGTCAAAGGCCAAAGAAATATTTCCAGAGCTGCTGTAAAGTTAGAATCCAAATACTTCTTAAAATGCAGGAAACAGAAATCCATCTTTTTGAAAATTCCAAACCAATCATGACCTTAGCCCAAACAATCCCTTGAAAGACTTTGTAATTCTTAGCTAAACCAAACTACATTGGTTTAGAAAGGCTAGAACCATAGTTGATGTAGGAGTTTGGGGACTCATTGATTACTTGAAAATACCAACATAAATTTTCTTTCTTGAGAATAACACCTTTTGCGGCGACAAGAAAAAACCGCACAATAGAGTTTGAGGCTAGGTTGCATGGACATGGACACGACGATATGGCAAAATCTAAAAATATAGGACACGGACACGGCGTGGACACGAGAATTTATATATGTATATATGTATAAAAACATGTATAAAACATTAAAATTAAATTAAGTTGTGCATTCATAAAGTCATAATTCATAACTCATAAGTCATAACATAACAAAGCAAAATAGTAAAAACATGGTTTCATAGCCAAATAGCCAACTAGCTACTGATCTTCATCATCAACGATAACATGGCTTCCATTTCCGGCTCATCAAGAGAAAGGTTGGCCATTCCAAGTATCACAACTTCATCTAAAGTGTCAAATTCATCTCCTCCCAAATCCCACATGCTACTCTCACCTTTTAAGTATTGGGAGATTGCCTTGATAGAAGACGAAGATTTGAATGCACAAAAACTAAGTCTTAGCCTCTTTGGGGTGTAATCTTGTTCTAAGCAAAGAGTTTATGAAAGAATATGTACTCAATTTCTCCATAACATGAAGATGAGCAAGGTTGCCCAAGTAATTTCAATGCTAAATTTTGAAGCAATGGTGTTGAAGATCTATATGTAATCCACCACAAATCAGGATCCAAACATCCACGATTACTAATCGAATCAGTACTTGCAAACTCCTCACACCTCCTGAGAATTTGGCAAACTCCGTGTGGATTTCTTTACGCTCAAGTGTGGAAGGAAAATATTTCTCAAAACACTTTAGCCTTTCATCAGAAATATCTTTATCCTTATGTGGGGTAAGCCGATTAGGAGACTCTTTAAGCCATTCATCACTATAATACCTACATCAATATTTTTAGAATTATATATAGTAGAATATTATATTAATATATAAAAAAATGAAGACTTGGAAAATGCAAATAATAAAATAAAAGTTATGACATGAATCGTACCTAGGGTTCAAAGAGTGAGCCAAACAATGAAGAGGTGCGTTGCTTTTAGCCCAACGATCCACTAGTATAGTGTGCACATTGCACAATAGAGTAAAAGGAAGAATCTTCGTCTTCTTGTTTTCCTTCATGGCGATAGATAACCACTTTCACATTCTCTATCATAGAATCCCACCAATCATACACCAGTGAAGACATGGTTATCCGCCTTCCTTAACATCTCATATATAGGCTCTGTGAAAGCAATAAAGTAATCAATCTTATCCCACCACAAATCGTTCAATATCTTCTCCTTGACCAAAGATGCTTTTTGAACATCATCCTCCCTATAGTTTGCCCAATTTGGGCTAAGCTAACTACTATATTCAAAAACCCTTGCTTGATAAGCTTGAATCTTTTAAGCATGATAATGCTAGAAGCAAAACAAGTCTCTGCAACTGAAAGCAACTTCAACTGTGAATTAGCATTAAACATTGACAATCGCATAGAATGATTCACAATGAAGTTCTTAATAGCCATTACATACTCTTCATATGTTTCTGCATTGGCTTGTGTATTCTTTGCGGCACAAATATTTTTCAAAGCAAGATTTAATGTATCACTTGTACAGAGTCCAAAAATATGAAACTCGTTTTCAATCAACAACACACATCAGAACTACATTTTGAGGCCAATCGATAAAATAACTTCTTTGAGTAAGTTGAAAATGAAGTACTTATCTTTGTATTCACCCTCACAATTGACCGCTTGTGAAGGTGGTCCAATGTTCTTGCGCTCAAGGGTGGACAAATGCTCAAAGAAGGCCAATTATCAATTTTATGGCGGCTAGTCAAGGTGGTCAATTGTGAGGGTAAATAAAAAGATAAGTACTT
Source organism: Chrysanthemum lavandulifolium (assembly GCA_022545495.1). NCBI lineage: Eukaryota > Viridiplantae > Streptophyta > Magnoliopsida > Asterales > Asteraceae > Chrysanthemum > Chrysanthemum lavandulifolium. The sequence goes on along the minus strand of CM040246.1, from coordinate 198,838,011 downwards.
CATTTTTAACTTACTCAAAGAAGTTATTTTATCAGTTGGGCCTCAAAATGTAGTTCAAGTGATTACAGACAATGCACATGTGTGTGGTTGTTGATTGAAAACGAGTTTCCTCATATTTTTTGGACTCCGTGTGTGGTGCATACATTAAATCTTGCTTTGAAAAATATTTGTGCCGCAAAGAATACACAAGCAACATATGAAGAGCGTAGTTGGGTTACGAGGTTATTGGAGATGTAATGGCTATTAAGAACTTCATTGTGAATCATTCTATGCGATTGTCAATGTTTAATGCTAATTCGCAATTGAGTTGCTTTTAGTTGCGCACTGCTTTGCTTCTAAAGCATTATCATGCTTAAAAGATTCAAGCTTATCAAGCAAGGCTTTTGAATATGGTAGTTACCTAAATTGGGCAACTATGGGAGGATGATGTTCAAAAGCATCTTTCGTCGAGAAAGATATTGAACGTTTGTGGTGCGGATAAGGTGATTACATTATTGCTTTCGGAGAGCCTATATATGAGATGTTAAGAAGGGAATCTACTATAAACCATGTCTTCACTGTATATGATTGGTGGGATTCTATGATACGAAATGTGAAAGTGGTTATCTATCGCCGTGAGGAAAATGAAGATGAAGATTCTTCCTTTACGTTTCATGTGCACCTATAGGTGGATCTATAGTGGTGGATCGTTGGGCTAAAAGCAACACACCTTGGCTCACTCTTTGAACCATAGGTACGATTCATGTCATAACTTTTATTTTATTATTTACTGATTCGATTAGTAATCGTGGATGTTTGGATCCTGATTTGTGGTGGATTACATATAGATCTTCAACACCATTGCTTCAAAATTTAGCATTGAAATTACTTGGGCAACCTTGTTCATCTTCATGTTGGGTGAGAAATCGGAGTACATATTCTTTCATAAACTCTTTGCTAAGGAACAAGATTACACCCCAAAGAGGCGAAGACTTAGTTTTTGTGCATTCAAATCTTCGTCTTCTATCAAGGCAATCTCCTGAATACTTAAAAGGTGAGAGTAGCATGTGGGATTTGGGAGGAGATGAATTTGACACTTTAGATGAAGTTGGGATACTTGGCCAACCTTTCTCTTGATGAGCCGGAAATGGAAGCCATGTTATTCACAACCGATGATATAGTTGATGATGAAGATGAGTAGCTAGTAAACCATGTTTTTACTATTTTGCTTTGTTATGTTATGAATTATGACTTTATGAATGCACAACTTAATTTAATTTTAATGTTTTATACATATATAAATATATATATAAATTCTCGTGTCCACGCCGTGTCCGTGTCCTATATTTTTAGATTTTGCCGTATCGCCGTGTCCGTGTCGGACACCGTGGCAGTGTCCGTGCAACCTAGCATGGAACAATAAAGATTCAACAAATCAAAATCCCTAATTCCCAAATCAAAAACCCTAATTCCTCAATTTGAGTCTTAGAGACTAGAGCGATATGAAGATTGAAGAGAAAGAGATTCAAATTAGAGAAAGAAAAGAGATTAGAAGTAAAAACCTGATAAGATAGATCTTCGAAGTGAAGAGAGAAACATGTGTTCTTTGGTTTTGGTCTGTTGGAGAACTAAAAGAGAGACATCAAGTTAAGTATTAGAAAACCCGTGTCGATATCCGTGTCCTAATCCGTGTCCGGCCCAAATGTCATGTGGGACACGGCACGTGCGTGTCGGACACGTGTCCGAGCCGTGTCCGAGTCCGACACTGCCACGCTTACCTTTTAGGCGTGTCCGTGCAACCTAGGTTTGAGGCTTTATCAAGTCTATAACTGAGGGGGTGTTTGTTTTATGTGGGCTTATTACCTTATTTGATTTGGGCTTATATTTCAAAATAACCCACACAAAATCTCAAAATAAGCTCGTAAGCATACATATTCATATAAGCTTAAACAAACATCCTCTGAGATTATAGTTACCTTTGTTTGAGTGTACTCTAGAGACCTGTTTGAGTGTACTCTAGAGACCTGGATCCTTTTTCTATCTTTTATGTTAATTAGTCAAGTTTGTGACCCTCCAAGCTCCATTTCCATTTTCTGTCTTTTAAAGGAAAGAAACGTTTTAAACTTTCTCTGGTAAGGTCACATGACATTGATCTGAATAATCTAAAAGTGCTTGCTTCCATGCCTCCACCATTCAAACCTACAGTTGTCCTATTTCCTAGTTGACCTTTGATCGCTCTATAAACTTTTTTAAACATTTTATCACGTGAATCTGGCTCTTGTGACCCTTGAATATCAGAGCTGATGATTTTATCATCCGAGCACCGTTTAGGGCAATTCTCCGTTAGGAACATCTGAGGTAGATCCGTCAGATATCGTGATACCGTCACCATTTCTTGATTCTTGTACTGATGAACGGATCTTCAACTTTGTGGGTATTCGCAATTTCTTCTGCAATGGTATAGGTGGCTCTTTATCTTGATTAGTTTCTTGCTTCTGATTTAGCTGGAACATTTTGCCCTTTTGAATTTCGTCATCTGAAGGACTAAATTCCTCCTTTTCAATTAGCGGCTTTTCATTGACTACATTCTCGATATTATAACTTCCATCAGGACATGACAAGTCTATAGATTTACCAACAGACAGGATCGGTTCAGTAATCCTTGGCGTTTTATTGAGCAGGATTTTGCCTCCCATTTAATGCTTCTCTCGAGCAGGCTTACATGATTCATATATTTCATAGGCGACCCAAAAGTTTCCTTTCTTTCGGCGAACTCACCATTTCCATTGATCAAATTTTAGGAGTGTTTGCGTGGACATTTGATAGTTAACAAAAGGTTATGTAATATTTGAATAATGAGAATCACATAATCAGTTGTAATAAAAAATGGTGCGGTAGGTATAGTTTGAATGTGCATCTAGCTTTCTGGTTTCAAAGATGTAACAATCACTTTCTATGGTGTTTAGACGGGTTAATAGACAAAGATGTTACTAAACTTTCCAAAATAGTGCTTGAAGGTAACGAAGTTTCATTTTGTTCATTTAGGTTACTTAACTTATTGGAAGAATATTGTTCTACAATTTCAGTGTTACATTAAAATCCATGTTTTCAAGTAGAGCGGTTTTAGGAGGTTTATGCATTTAAATACACGTCGAATAACTTTCGCTCTTTTAGCTGCTCGACCCATTTTGTAAATTGGTTGATAAGGACCTTATTAGTTTAGGTGTTTGGTTGTTTACCCAGAGTTTATATTTCTGAATGGTAATTAATATCACCTTCAATATCACACAGGAGGTTGCAGAAAACAATTGTGTCTACAGAAACGAGATACATCATGCTGAAGGGGAGCGAACTCAAGTTCTTCAGGATGTTGCAGCTGATCCAACTCTTCCGCATGAACAAAAGCAGTTCGTTGTGCTCAGTGTGGTCATGGAGAAGCTGTTTTTTCCAGGTAACTGTTTTCTCTTTACCAAATATAATTCATTTGCAGAATAATCACATGACACCCTTTTATGGTACTTAGATTTAGTGGTGGCCAATTTTAACCCATTTATATAAAATGGAGTAGTATTCAGATCATTAGATCTTAGAGCGACAAGTTGTATGGATTAGGTTGAACTCATAATGAAACCTTTAGTATATATCTAACAAATTCAGCCTCCTAGATCATCAAGTTTAAACTTTTTCAGGTTCTGTTTATTCTAGTTTATGTAGAAAGTATAAAGTGGACAAAAAGTGTTTAGGGTTCCGCATTTTGGCACCTATATAACATGTCTTAAGTAAATGAAGTCTTATGGAACTGTTACTGTTTATATTTGTTAGGCAACTGCTAGAGGGGAAGAAGGTATGACATTGTTTTTCGTTTGCTGCAACCCGAACTGTGGTCATCGATGGAGGGACTGAGAGCTCATTGAATCGTGTACCCAAGTCAAGGACTGGAACTTTTAATGGTTCTTCGGAAATAAAGTTTGTTACTCTTAATTGAAACCTCTCGAAATGTGGATGCTAGTGATCAAATAGGGTAGATGGAAACTTGTGAGATTTCTAACTGCAATCTTGACTTTGAAATCGAATTGATAAATTGGTTTGTTTTAAGATTTAGTCGTGCTTTGAAAGTTTGATCTATGGGTTTAGCATGCAAGACCAAACTTAAATTTCCAATTTTTGAAATCTGAGTATAAATTGGTTATTTGCGGTAGCTGTAATTTGTTAAGCTTGTGCAATGTTGTGTAAGCAGTAAGCGCCAGACCAAGTAGTTAGATGTAGTTGCAAGACCAAACTTAAGAATTATGCAATCTTGTCTAAGCACCAGACCAAGTAGTGTTTGATGTAGTTCAAAAGGTTAGCGCAAAAACCATGATTGTGACGAGATGAAAATATGTTTTAGAGATGGAAAAATGTCAGCATATGTGCTAGAACAATTTGTTACATGTTTTACGCCAACATATCTCTCAGGTGTAAGGACTCGTATACTAACCATTATCAAGATTCACTATTGACACCGATTCATGTAGCGATATCCGATGGTGGGTCATTTCAATATTCATACATAAATACATATGAATATGGTCTCAACAAATACTCATCCATGATGAGTACATATTTACTCTCAATAAATATAACCAATCTTTCATATTGGTCTTGGTTCGATCTTATTCTCATAAGCTGATTGATTATTCAAAGTTTAGAATACCTGAAGATACTCACGAATTTAAACATGCAAATATAAAACACGATATATATAAACGAAGACGAATATACCCTTTATTACAATTATATATTTAGACACAACAAAAGGTAGTATGAAGCCAATAATCTCTCCCAACCAACACATAAGTGCCAAATCCTTCATTGATAAAGGTTGATACTAAGGACAAGACTCTGTCACTATACATTAATTTTCTTGTAGTGGTGAGGTCGTTTTAGACGCCAACACTTTGACAGATCTAAGCCTCAATTCGAAAAAGAGATATTTTGGACTCTTTCAAAGCCACATTTACTAAGAGCATGTACATTCGTAACGCCATACATGCGTTAAAGTATAACATTTGGGGGCGTTATGGCGTTAAATAATGGGAGGCTTTGCGTTATAACGAGTTATTGGGTTTAAGTTAAGTCCCTAACAGGCGTTAAGCGTAAAAATAAATAAATAAAAATAAAAAAAAAATTCACCTCTAAACCATTTCAAATAAATTTTCACTTACACCCTCAACCTATTAAATTAAATTTAAATTATACCTTAAAGTTGATTAGTACGGGATAAATTCAAATTCAAATTGAAATTTAAAAATCAAATATGAAGTGGATTTATTCAAACTCAAAATCATTTCTCTTATATATATCTGTTCTAGGAGTTGTTTAGAACACGTGAACACACATGCAAAGTTACACACAACTCACATACCAAAAAATGTCTCATGAAGATTTTTCTCAAATTCCCAAGTCAGGAAAATTTGTGAAACCGACTCCAACTCCAAATCGATTCTGGAAACCGCCTTTCCAACTCTATCGAGTTTGAAGTTTACTCAACACCACCGAAGTCGTCTTTCGGTTTTCCAACCGGAAGCGTATTTTAAACTCTCCACATGCAAACAATCAATTGTTCCAACTCCACTGTCAACACTCCGGGTGGATCTTAAACTCAACCATTCGGGTTAAGTGAAACCTCTTCGATCAACTTGAACAAGATCTTGAAACTATAAGGAGATTATGGAAGAAGCGAGGCAGCGAGGCGCTCGTCGTGTGAGCAAGAAGAAAGCGAAGCTCGGTGTCTTCAAGATAACTACTTTGACATAATGGAACTCGGCTCGTTAATGTGAGTTTAATTCCTCAAGTTCGAGTTTGATGCCGGATGATTCGATTTTTAAGTTTTAGTAGTTTTATTTTCATCGATTATCGTTGTAGTTTTAATTTTTAATGTAATTCGTGTTTAACGTTTAATGTACTTTGTGTTTTAATGTTAAATGTGATATGTTTTAATAAATGAAGTGTTTGTTTTACTTTAGGGGTTGAAATTGAAAATATGAAATGTTAAATTTTAACTTGGGATGTTATTGTTGTGGATGTTTTTGAGGATGTTAGGTAAAATGTTATAGGCGATGTGCTTGGCGTGACGATGTTAAACTTTAACTCATGTTATTGATGTGTTTGCTCTAAATCCATAGTTCCATACCCTATATTCCCTTAAAAAAATAGATTTAAATAATGCGATATCATGTCGACAGTCGATTAGTTATGCATGAATAACTAAACTTTACAAATCTGCAAATGGACATTGCAACAAGTAGCAAGATTAGTAGGTAAATTTGCAGATTTTTTAATACATTTACCCGTTTTGGGGAGGCCTTGAACGTAAGTCAAGTGGATATAAAGCAATTTCCTACTTTATCAAATGTTATGACTTCAACAAAGTCAAAAGTTTTATATGCCCACTAGAATACGCAAATCCAAACTTAAATTTCCAATTTTTTAAATCTGAGTATAAAATGGTTATTTGCGGTAGTTGTAATTTGTTAAGCTTGTGCTATGTTGCTTAAGCAGTAAGCACCAGACCAAGTAGTGTCTGATGTGCCGAGATGAAAATATCATGTTTTAGAGATGGAAAAATGTCAACATATGTGCTAGAACAATCTGTAATATGTTTTACACTTAATGCTAACATATCTCTCAGGTGTAAGGACTCATATACTAACCATTATCAAGATTCACTATTGATGCCGATTCATGTAGCGATATCCGATGGTTGGGTCATTTCAATATTCATACATAAATACATGTATGGTCTCAACAAATACTCATCCATGATAAGTACATATTTACTCTCAATAAATATAACCAATCTTTCATATTGGTCTTGGTTCGATCTTATTCTCATAAGCCGATTGATTATGCAAAGTTTAGAATACTCGAAGGTAGAACGAATTTAAACATGCAAATATAAAACACGTAAATATAAGCGAAGATGAGCATACCTTTTGTTACAATTATATATTTGGACACAACAAAAGGGTATAGTTGATCCATGGGATATTTATAAAAGAAGTATGAGTGCATTAACCGTATGAAGCCAATAGTCTCTCCCAAACCAACAAATAAGTGCCAAATCCTTCATTGATAAAGCTTGATCTTGATCGGTATTCTTCGATAAGTGTTTATTTGATTGATTGCATACCACAATTACATAGTACAATAAATAGGGGTCCAAAGATTATTCTAGAATCGGGCTATCGGGCTTGAGCGTTACAACAATACATGCATGCTAACACTCCGCAGTCGGAGACGGGAGGACACCGGGCCTCTGGGCGAAATTCCTTGAACAGGCGGATGGCAATCCTTTCGTGAAAATGTCCGCACACCGATAACAGAGGAACATATAGAACCCGAACTTGGCGGTAGTAACTAAGTCTCGAACAAAGTGAATATCGATCTCAATGTGCTTTGTATCGATTACGAACCGGATTACAAGATAAGTAGACAAGACTAACATTATCACGGAGACAAGCGTGGCGGAAGATAAAGGGTGCGTAGCTCACGTAGTAAATTCCGTAACCAACAAGTCTCGACCCACGTTGGGCAACCCCGGTGCTCGACACGCACTAGAACGAGAAGCGTCGGTTGGCGCTAGGGACCAGAGTAAGTTGTTGTCAAGAAATACACAATACCGAAGTTGATCTCCCAGTGGTGGGACAACCACCCAATCGCATCCGAATAAGCAACCAGGATGTAGTAGAAGATGCAAACAAGCTGTAGCCCATAGTCTAAGGTACCCGAACATACCTTCCTTTTGAGAGCAGAAATGGGGCTCTCAAAGGATATGTGACCTTGAATGCACAAGTAACAATATTAAAACATGCGGATTGTGACCTAGCACAAATCACCAACACACTAAAGACACTTGTGACTAGGGTGTCATAAATCGGCCGGACCGGACCCGAACCCGAATAAGGATAATCGGGTCGGGTTACTCGAATCAAATTCTATCGGGTCAACCCGATTAACCCGTCACGAACTAGGGTCGTGCTCAAGGTTACGGGTTCAAAATACTTTGTTATTCGGGTTCGGTCAACCCGACTAACGAGTTCTTTTTTTTTTTTTTTTTTTTTTTTTTGTAAGAAATTCAATCTTTATTAGATTATTAAAAGCCCAAGCTGTCAAATTAGTCCCCACCCATTTTATTCAATTGTACACCATTTATTCAATTTTGATATCAAAATATAGTCATATCATATCGGGCCATTCTTGCACATTGTTTTCGAGCTTTAATCTTGTTGTCACGAGAGGTTTGTCATAGTACATTGTTATAATTATTCCTGCTTCAATCATGTTGTCAATTGTTGTTGCCTTGGCAAATCATGGAAGTGAGCATCTTGTTTGGTTGTCCATGAAAAAGCGCTCCAATAGATATTATCCTCCATGCGATACATTAATTTGGTTATCCATGAAGCAAGTCTTTCTCTATATCTTCAATATGAGTAGAGGTGTTATACTTATTTAGCTTTAATCCCCGTATATAATTTAACTTTGATTTCTTATCGATTCGGTTTACTAAATTCAGTATACCATATATTCATATATTAAGGCATCTCCAAATACTTGCGCCTATATATCTTGCAACTTAGGCTACTCATAACACCCAAGTTTCATGGGTTTTTAAATGAGTAATTTTGAAATGGGCAATTTTGGTTAAATATGACTTATATGCAGCAAACATATTATGTGATTTAACTACTAAGTTTAAAAATCAAATTTTGTGATTTGGTAAATGGCAGACTTAGAACCCATTGGACCCGACCGAAACGACCGACCCGATTTAACCCGAACCCACTAACCCGACCTCAAATAGGGTCGGTGCTGATATATAATTTTAGCCTCGACCGACTTGGACCCGACCCGTTTGACCCAACCCGACCAACCCGACCCGATTAACACCCCTACTTGTGACCTTAATGCACAAGTAATACAAAGATAATGAGGATTCTGACCTTAGCACAAATCACCTAATAATAAGAAAACACGAAAGGAACTTTTTGATGGCTGAAGAATTTTGAGGGTGGTAGGTTTTTAGGGTTTATTAGGATCGATTAATTTTGGCTCTTGATACCATGATCGGTATTACTGATAAGTGTTTATTTGATTGATTGCATACCACAATTACACAATAAATAGGGGTACAAAGATTATTCTAAAATCGGGATATCGGGCTTGAGCCCGTTACAACAATACATACATGCTAACAGATACTATGGACAAGACTCTGTCACTATAAATTAATTTTCTTGTAGTGTGAGGTCGTTTTAGATGCCAACACTTTGAAAGATCTAAGCCACAATTCGAAAAAGAGATATTTTGGACTCTTTCAACAACCACACTTTACTAAATCCATATTTCTATTAGATGATAGACATTGCTCAAGCTCGATTGTAGGTTTTGGTCATTAAGGTTTCATGATATGCACTATCTATATATACACATTGCCTAATAATAAAATATAGCTACTGAGAATTCAATATCAACATAGTATCGGGCTTGATTCAAACCAAAATAGTTATCTAACAAGTTCCATATCCTATATTCCCTTTAAAAATTGATTTAAATAATGCAATATCATGTCGACAGTCGATTAGTTATGCATGAATAACTAAACTTTACAAATCTACAAATGGACATTGCAACAAGTAGCAAGATTAGTAGGTAAATTTGCAGATTTTAATACATTTACCCATTTTTGGGAGGCCTTGAATGTAAGTCAAGCGGATATAAAGCAATTTCCACTTTGTCAAATGTTATGACTTCAACAAAGTCAAAGTCTTGTATGCCCACTAGAATACGCAAATCCGACAACGAATCAACATGGACCAGCTGAAATATATTAGACGAGATGACCCAGCTTCCACCGAGAACATCTACGTCTAATACGGCAGCGGTTGTGGGTTTTGGGTCATCTACGATATAATAAAATACATGTGCTAGAACAATTTGTTACATGTTTTACGCCAACATATCTCTCAGGTGTAAGGACTCGATACTAACCATTATCAAGATTCACTATTGACACCGATTCATGTAGCGATATCCGATGGTGGGTCATTTCAATATTCATACATAAATACATATGAATATGGTCTCAACAAATACTCATCCATGATGAGTACATATTTCTCTCAATAAATATAACCAATCTTTCATATTGGTCTTGGTTCGATCTTATTCTCATAAGCTGATTGATTATTCAAAGTTTAGAATACCTGAAGATACTCACGAATTTAAACATGCAAATATAAAACACGATATATATAAACGAAGACGAATATACCCTTTATTACAATTATATATTTAGACACAACAAAAAGGTAGTATGAAGCCAATAATCTCTCCCAACCAACACATAAGTGCCAAATCCTTCATTGATAAAGGTTGATACTAAGGACAAGACTCTGTCACTATACATTAATTTTCTTGTAGTGGTGAGGTCGTTTTAGACGCCAACACTTTGACAGATCTAAGCCTCAATTCGAAAAAGAGATATTTTGGACTCTTTCAAAGCCACATTTTACTAAGAGCATGTACATTCAGAACGCCATACATGCGTTAAGTATAACATTTGGGGCGTTATGGCGTTAGCCAATGGGAGGCTAACGTTATAAATAAGTTATTGGGTTTAAGTTAAGTCCCTAACAGGCGTTAAACGTAAAAATAAATAAATAAATAAAAATAAAAAATTCACCTCTAAACCATTTCAAATAAATTTTCACTTACACCCCTCAACCTATTCAAATTCAAATTTAAATTATACTTGCTTAATTCCTACGATAAATTCAAATTCAAATTGAAATTTAAAAATCAAATATGAGTTTGGATTTATTCAAACTCAAATCAACTCGCTTATATATACAACTCTACTAGGAGTTGTTTAGAACAGTAACACACACAAGTTACACACAACTCACATACCAAAAAATGTCTCAAAGATTTTTCTCAATTCCCAAGTCAGAAAATTTGTTCAAACCGACCCAACTCCAAATCATTCGTTTGAAACCGCCTTTCCAACTCTATCGAGTTTGAAGTTTACTCAACACCACCGAAGTCGTTTTCGGTTTTCCAACCGAAACGTATTTTAAACTCTCCACCGTGAACAATCCAATTGTTCCAACTCCACTGTCAACACTCCACGTGGATCTTGAAACAACCCATCGGGTTAAGTGAAACTCTCTTCATCAACTTGAACAAGATCTTGAAAACTATAAGGAGATTATGGAAGAAGCAGCATTGAGGCGAAGTCGCTTCGTGAGCAAAAGCGAGGAAGCTCAAGATCTTCAAGATAACTACTTTGACATAATGGAACTTTACCGTTAATGGCAGTTTAATTCCCCTTCAAGCTCCGAGAGTTTGATCCCGGATGATTCGCTTTTTTAAGTTTTAGTAGTTTTATTTTCATCAAGATGTCGTTGTAGTTTTAATTTTAATGTAATTCGTGTTTAACGCTTAATGTACTTTGTGTTTTAATGTTAAATGTGATATGTTTTAATAAATGAAGTGTTTGTTTTACTTTAGGGTTGAAATTGAAAATATGAAATGTTAAATTTTAACTTGGATGTTATTGTTGTGGATGTTTTTGAGGATGTTAGGTAAAATGTTATAGGCGATGTGACGCCATTGACGCGACGATGTTAAACTTTAACTTGTGTTATTGATGTGTTTGCTCTAAATCCATAGTTCCATACCCTATATTCCCTTAAAAAAAATAGATTTAAATAATGCGATATCATGTCGACAGTCGATTAGTTATGCATGAATAACTAAACTTTACAAATCTGCAAATGGACATTGCAACAAGTAGCAAGATTAGTAGGTAAATTTGCAGATTTTTTAATACATTTACCCGTTTTGGGGAGGCCTTGAACGTAAGTCAAGTGGATATAAAGCAATTTCCTACTTTATCAAATGTTATGACTTCAACAAAGTCAAAAGTTTTATATGCCCACTAGAATACGCAAATCAAACTTAAATTTCCAATTTTTAAATCTGAGTATAAAATGGTTATTTGCGGTAGTTGTAATTTGTTGCTTGTGCTATGTTGCTTACAGTAAGCACCAGACCAAGTAGTGTCTGATGTGCCGAGATGAAAATATCATGTTTTAGAGATGGAAAATGTCAACATATGTGCTAGAACAATCTGTAATATGTTTTACACTTAATGCTAACATATCTCTCAGGTGTAAGGACTCATATACTAACCATTATCAAGATTCACTATTGATGCCGATTCATGTAGCGATATCCGATGGTTGGGTCATTTCAATATTCATACATAAATACATATGTATGGTCTCAACAAATACTCATCCATGATAAGTACATATTTACTCTCAATAAATATAACCAATCTTTCATATTGGTCTTGGTTCGATCTTATTCTCATAAGCCGATTGATTATGCAAAGTTTAGAATACTCAAGGTAGGAATAATTTAAACATGCAAATATAAAACACAAGTAAATATAAACGAAGATGAGCATACCCTTTGTTACAATTATATATTTGGACACAACAAAAGGGTATAGTTGATCCATGTGGGATATTTATAAAAGAAGTATGAGTGCATTAACCGTATGAAGCCAATAGTCTCTCCCAAACCAACAAATAAGTGCCAAATCCTTCATTGATAAAGCTTGATATCGATCGGTATTACTGATAAGTGTTTATTTGATTGATTGCATACCACAATTACATAGTACAATAAATAGGGGTCCAAAGATTATTCTAGAATCGGGCTATCGGCTTGAGCCCGTTACAACAATACATGCATGCTAACACTCCCCGCAATCGGAACGGGGAGGACACGGGGACGCCTGGAGCGAAATTCCTTGAACAGAGCGGATGGCAATCCTTTCGTGAAAATGTCCGTGACACCGATAACAAGAAGGAACATAGAACCCGAACTTGGCAAGAGTAACTAAGTCTCGAACAAAGTGAATATCGATCTCAATGTGCTTTGTGCGATTACGAACCGGATTACAAGATAAGTAGACAAGACTAACATTATCACAAGAGAGAGCAAGCGGAAGATAAAGGGTGCGTAGCTCACGTAGTAAATTCCGTAACCAACAAGTCTCGCCCACAAGATTGGCAACCCCACTGTACTCGGTCGCGACTAGAACGAGAAAGCGCTTCGGTTGACGCCAGAGGACCACGAGTAAGTTGTTGTCAAGAAATACACAATACCCAAGTTGATCTCCCAGTGGTAGGACAACCACCTAATCCGCATCCGAATAAGCAACCAAGGATGTAGTAGAAGATGCAAACAAGCAGTAGCCCATAGTCTAAGGTACCGAACATACCTTCCTTTTCGAGAGCCGAAATGGGGCTCTCAAAGAGGATTGTGACCTTGAATGCACAAGTAACAATATTAAAACATGCGGATTGTGACCTAGCACAAATCACCAACACACTAAAGACACTCATGACTAGGGGTGTCATAAATCCCGACTGACCGGACCCGAACCCAATAAGGATAATCGGGTCCGGGTTACTCGGTCCAAATTTAACTTCAGGTCACTCGATTAACCCGAGTACGAACTAGGGTCGTACTCGGGTTACGGGTTCAAAATACTTTGTTATTCGGGTTCGGGTCAACCCACTAACCCGAGTTCTTTTTTTTTTTTTTTTTTTTTTTTTTGTAAGAAATTCAATCTTTATTAGATTATTAAAAGCCCAAGCTGTCAAATTAGTCCCCACCCATTTTATTCAATTGTACACCATTTATTCAATTTTGATATCAAAATATAGTCATATCATATCGTGCCATTCTTGCACATTGTTTCCGAGCTTTAATCTTGTTGTCACCGAGAGGTTTGTCATAGTACATTGTTATAATTATTCCCTGCTTCAATCATGTTGTCAATTGTTGTTGCCTTGGCAAATCATGGAAGTGAGCATCTTGTTTGGTTGTCCATGAAAAGCGCTCCAATAGATATTATCCTCCATGCCCGATACATTAATTTGGTTATCCATGAAGCAAGTCTTTCTCTATATCTTCAATATGAGTAGAGGTGTTATACTTATTTAGCTTTAATCCCGTATATAATTTAACCCGATTTCTTATCGATTCAGTTTACTAAATTCAGATACCATATATTCATATATTAAGGCATCTCCAAATACTTGCGCCTATATACTTCATAACTTAGGCTCACTCATAACACCCAAGTTTCATGGGTTTTTTAAATGAGTAATTTTGAAATGGGCAATTTTGGTTAAATATGACTTATATGCAGCAAACATATTATGTGATTTAACTACTAAGTTTAAAAAATCAAATTTTGTGATTTGGTAAATGGCACAGACCCGAACCCGACTGGACCCGACCCGACTTGACCCGACCCGATTTAACCCGAACCCGACTAACCCGACCTCAAATAGGGTCGGGTACGGGTATATTAATTTTAGCCTCGACCCGACTTGGACCCGACCCGTTTGACCCGAACCCGACCAACCCGACCCGATTAACACCCCTACTTGTGACCTTAATGCACAAGTAATACAAAGATAATGAGGATTCTGACCTTAGCACAAATCACCTAATAATAAGAAAACACGAAAGGAACTTTTTGATGGCTGAAGAATTTTGAGGGTGGTAGGTTTTTAGGGTTTATTAGGATCGATTAATTTTGGCTCTTGATACCATGATCGGTATTAACGATAAGTGTTTATTTGATTGATTGCATACCACAATTACACAATAAATAGGGTACAAAGATTATTCTAAAATCGGGATATCGGGCTTGAGCCGTTACAACAATACATACATGCTAACAGATACTATGGACAAGACTCTGTCACTATAAATTAATTTTCTTGTAGTGTGAGGTCGTTTTAGATGCCAACACTTTGAAAGATCTAAGCCACAATTCGAAAAAGAGATATTTTGGACTCTTTCAACAACCACACTTTACTAAATCCATATTTCTATTAGATGATAGACATTGCTCAAGCTCGATTGTAGGTTTTGGTCAATTAAGGTTTCATGATATGCACTATCTATATATACACATTGCCTAATAATAAAATATAGCTACGGGGAATTCAATGTCTAACATAGTATCGGAGCTTCGGATTCAAACCAAAATAGTTATCTAACAAGTTCCATATCCTATATTCCCTTTAAAAAATTGATTTAAATAATGCAATATCATGTCGACAGTCGATTAGTTATGCATGAATAACTAAACTTTACAAATCTACAAATGGACATTGCAACAAGTAGCAAGATTAGTAGGTAAATTTGCAGATTTTTAATACATTTACCCATTTTTGGGAGGCCTTGAATGTAAGTCAAGCGGATATAAAGCAATTTCCCACTTTGTCAAATGTTATGACTTCAACAAAGTCAAAAGTCTTGTATGCCCACTAGAATACGCAAATCCGACAACGAATCAACATGGACCAGTTGAAATATATTAGAGCGGATATTACCCAGCTCACAACCGCCGCCATCTACGCCTAATACTACCAAGTTCGGTTGTGGGTTTTGGGTCATCTACGTATAATAAAATACATGTGTGAATTCCCACAAAATTGTACGTCCGACTTCTTCATGTCAAAATAATCCCGTTAGGGCGTTAAAACTTATGAAGATAAAAAAACATTTTAAGGATAGAAATTTGGTTTTGTATAACAAGTCCTTGAGGTTTCCACATAGAGCGAACTCGCAAATCTATTGATTACAGCCTTGAGTAAGATTGACGTATTAGGTGAAGATGTATATATACTTGGTCATAAAAACCGTATTAAACAAGGGCCTCAAAAAGTACATGTAAATGGATGTAAGTGATCACAGATTTATGGATCTAGATGCAAACATCGATTGAAATGTGTAAGTTTACGTTGAACGAGTTAGCAATAAGGAGAGTCATTTTCAGTTTTGACCATTAAAAATTAACCAAGATTCAAACCTCCTACATATGACCAAGTCATCAAAAACACAATGTACACCATGAGTGAAGGTTGATATTTAGTAATGTTGTTAGTTGTTAATGTTGAAACTTGTTAGTTTTATTAACAATCTTTTGTATCGTATTTATCCTACAAAATGGGTGATACAAGTGAAAATAAAAATTGGTTTATAAGTGCAGGCTCTACAAATGTCGATGGAAAACCATGAAAGGGTTGGTGTAATCTACTGTACGTATACATAATTAATATAGCCATTTTGAAGAATAACATGCTACATTAAACAGTTGGTCATCTCTTGAGGATCATGCATATTAGTATTGTTTATCAAGTCAAGCCAAAACTAACTATGTTTTGAAACTTTGCGGTTATTTTCAATGTTTTAAAAGCCGGGTTGATCCAGCCAAGTCATCGGGTGACGGTTTAAACGACGGTTCAACCAGGTGCTTAACAAAACCAAACTTCCCAATTTCTGATTTACGCTCAATAGGTTCAATCTGGCCAGGTCAAATGATTATTTTATTTTATTTCTACCAAAAATACAAAGAGGTACAAAGAGGTACCCACATAAATTCACATGGGATGCTAAGTCTTGTTTGGAAGTTAGAGCAATGAACGATGGTGATCAAGTTAAGAGGTGAGAGTGAATATTGACCGTGAGATGAAGTAAACACAAAGTGTGGAAGGAATTTCATTCCATATGGGCGGCTGAAGCTGTCTAAAGCTTGTCCCCTAAATGTAGGAGCAGTTGCCTCAAAGCTGCTGCTTTTGCTTCCGACAATCTTACCTTGCCTTTGCCCTTCTTTCACTCCCTTCTTTCCTCCCTCCCTCCACTTTTTATTGAGTACTACTATTATTTTTCTTAGAAAAACTTTACTTATTATACAAACAAAAACTTAGAAAATGACTTGTACCTGATTTGTGTTTGACATGAATGATTTATGCCAAAATAGACATATACTTACTCTAATATCTGAGCTGCTCGTCAAAAGTTTGGGATTGGATTTGTCGAACAAGCCGAGCATAAATGAGCTCAGAAAAGTAACTTAAGTTAGCAGACTAAGAACTATGCCAAACAAATTTTTCCATGCCTAATCACCCACCAGTAATATCCTTCCATCTCATCTCATAACAATCTCATACCTAACAATAGATTTTTAGTGACAACCATGCTAAACCCATACCTCATCTATTTTTCTATTTTATTTTTATAAAGTCTATAAGGGTGGTGCCGGTGAGTAGCATGAGGTTCGGTTTGGTTCATACCGAAGCGGTATGACCAATGCATGCTTTTCGGTTTGGGCGGCATGCAAGTGAGAAACACCAAATCGGCAATCTTTCCGAATCGACATGGAAGGAAAAGTGTCGTTGGAGCATTTAATGGGTCAATATATTCGTTTGTAGCTTGCATGCCAAAAGTTAATTCCTTTTTCTTTTTTTTCATCCCTATTTAAATTCAATACATTTCATATTTTTTCAAACAATATCATTTGTATTTCACAACAAAATATATTCATCTTCATCTTCATCTTCATCATCTTCATCCGATGAAGAGTTAGATTTTATCCGACTCTTCATCCGATATATTTTCTACCTGGCTCTACCATAAACCTATTTAGCAGGCGTGCGATAGCATTGAAGACACGGCTTGCTCTTCAAGATATGTTACCGTTATCGTGAAAAGCGCTAGAAACTCTAATGAATGACTATTTTGTAGAAGACCCAAAGTTTCGCTCTCATGTATTTCGTGAAAGATTTCGTATGGATAAGAGTTTGTTTCTAAAATTGTAGGTGATATTGAGCGAATTTCGAATGGTTTCAAGAGGGTGTAGACGCAGTGAGGAAAAAGTTTCACGTTGCAAAAATGTACATCGGCTATTCGTCAACTCGATGCAGGTGGACCTCCTGATAGATCGATGATTACTTAAACATAACACGTAAGAACATCGAGTTATTATTATTTTTATATAATTGAATTATTTTTATATAATTCAGTATTTTAATTTTTTATAATTCGTATTTTAATTTTTATATAATTCGAATTAAATTTTGTATACTTTGTAGGTGAATGCCTTGATCATTTTGTGAGCGGTAATCCAATTATATAGGCGAGAGTTCTTACGTAGCCAACAACCCACGACGTCAAGACACTTATATCGAGGCACAAGAGAAACATCACATTCTGGAATGCTTGGTAGCATTGATTGTACACATTTCGTTTGGCGAAATTGCCCTAAGTATTGAGAGGGCAATATAAAGAGTGATCACCAATACCCGATTATTATGCTTGCCGTTGCTCAAATGATATGTGGTTTTGGCATTCATTTTGGTCCTCCGGTGCAAATAACGACATCAATGTTTTGAATCAATCATCATTGATCTTACTCATCGTAATGGAGCGGCACCCAATAGTTCATTTATCAGAATGAACGGCTTTACAAACGTGGGTATTATCTTACCGATGGAATCTATCCGCATATTCAACGTTTGTTAAAGCTTATCCTCATCCTCTTGACCCAAAAGAAAAGAAATTCAAGAAGCTACAAGAGAGCGCACGAAAGGATGTCGAAAGAGCTTTTGGTGTCTTAAAGCAAAATGGATTATTCTCATCATCCTCTACGGGCTATGACCGTCGTAAAGATTCGAAAAATAGTTCATACGTGTGTTATATTACACAATATGATTTTAAAAGACGACGGTGGCAATATCACCAGTTCATATAATGGATCCGCCGGTACGCATGGGTTTATGACCGAATATACTACGGAGTTACAAGATGAAAATATCCATCATCGCCTCCGTTTTGATCTTCGGAGTATGTGGACGCCAGACTTACCATACCGATGACTAGTGTTTTATTTAATAAGTACTATGTAATTTTCTTTCATGTCTTATGTAATTCTCTTTAAGTATTAATAAAAATTATGTTTTATTAAATTGTTTAATAAAATAAAAAAATAAAAAATGTAATGAAGCAGGCGTGGTTGCCACTAAAAATCTATTATTAGGTATGAGTTGGTATGAGGTGAGTTGGCGAAATATTATTGGTAGATATTGGCGTGGAAAAAAGTGGTGCGATCGCCACCACCCTAAAGTAACCCCATCATTTCTCCACATTATACATGCCAAATCGGTAATATATACAGAATGTAGACATCAAGGCCCAAACCGATTGATGCCGAGTTGGAGGCATTGCATACACCGATCGGCGATGCTTACGCCTAGGCATGCCGATCCCCATTGCCAGTACCACTTAGGGCTCATTTAATAATTGAGCTTGAACCTGATATTTATACGAGATCGATTAGTCTCATGAGCTAAACAAGCCTTAAAATAATATACGATAATTATGTATAAACGAGCTCGAACTTAGTGTGTACTTAACAAGACGGTTTTGATTTGTGTTTTATTTCCTTTAACCCATCACACAAATGAGTCGAACTTGAACTTGAAACTTATCACGGAGCCATTTCGAGCTCTAGAGCTCGGCTCAACTCGTCTTTTTCCACCCATGCTAATATTGACTTATCTTAGCTTTAACTCAATCTGCAGTTCCACAAAATTTTGTGATTCTTAATTTATACTAACAATTTTCCTTTTAAATGATAACATGGAATTTTTAACTTGGAATGTAATTTTAAATAAAAGAATCTTAATAATGAGAGATTTATTAAGTTTTAGGTGAGGAAAAAGTAAACAACTTTAAAAACAGTTATCTAACATCCTGTCCCACAAAAAAAACATAAAATACTTGCCCCAACCCTACCACACTCCCCCTCTTGTTATTTCTTGCATTCACACTTCATATAGTATATAAATATACCAGCATATCTAACATTGCTAATTACATAAACTCTCTCAAGAAAAGAAACCAAAGTGCTTACAGATTTGAGAAAGAAAGATTATAAAGTGGAGAACAAAATGAATATGGAAGATGGTTTGAGTCTTACACTGGGATTGCCTGGAAGAGGCGAAACGGATAAAGAACCAAACATGTCATGCTTCAAGAACAGCAACAACAACAAAAGATCTCAGCCTGAAACCAACGACGCCAGAAGCGAATCCAATGGAAGCTCTGCAGCCAAAGAAGCTGCCATGGACAGTGCACCTGCAGCAAAGTAAGTCATATTAGTCATATAGTTCATATAACTAAATGTACCTTGACTCTAAAATAACTTTTTTACTAATGGGTTTGTTGTTTATGTAATGGCAGATCACAAGTGGTTGGATGGCCACCAGTGAGGAACTACAGAAAGAATAATATTCAAGCGAAAAAGACAGAAAGCGAAAGTGGGATGTATGTGAAAGTTAGCATGGATGGTGCACCTTATCTTAGAAAGATTGACTTGAAGGTTTACAAAGGTTACTCGGAGCTCCTTAAAGCTTTGGAGAATATGTTTAAACTCACAATTGGTGTGTATTCTGAGAGAGATGGTTATAAAGGATCTGAATATGCACCTACTTATGAAGACAAAGATGGTGACTGGATGCTTGTTGGTGATGTTCCATGGGAGTAAGTCCTTTTTTTCTTTCTTTATTTGATGTCTATATATATTAATGGTATGATATTAAACAGTATGCTTATGAATGTTTATGATGTGATATGCAGAATGTTTATGGTATCTTGCAAGAGAATGAGAATCATGAAAGGATCTGAAGCAAAAGGGTTGGGATGCAATGTATGAGGATTGTCAAAGATTGTGATGATATCTCAAGTATAGCATGGAGTGGAAGAGAAGAAATTGATCTTTCAGCTTGTGTTCTTCAAGAATTATTTTCATGTTTTGAATATGTCATCTGTATCAATGAACTTTGACAGGTCAATCTATAGGATTTACCAAAAACTAAGTCAATCTATAGTATGATTATATATAGTTTTGCTTCTGTAAATTTGTGGCAGGAATATCAGTGATGTTTTTTGAGGTTCTTTGATGTTCTAAGTCTTGATTGTAATGATTTTTGAATTTGATTAAAAGTTTCATATAAATGAATGATTCCAAAGCAAGTGTATGCAATATATCAATTCTATTTACTGATTTCCTAGTATACCAAATTGTAATATTATTTAGATTACTACTCAATCTGGTTATCAGATCTCAGATCCTAAATTCCAACAAGATCATATTCTCAGCAAGAATGATGATCAAATTCTGACAACGACAACGCCTACAGATCGATTCATTCATGTTTTTAACATCTTGCAACAAATCAAGGACCACAACGGTTATTAATTTGAGTCCAAAAATATCTTAACAGAAAGGTTGCATAGCTTTGTTAGTTTCTTAGCAACTATATGAATCTCAATCATCAAATTTGTGACAGAACATAATATCATTTAACTTATGAGGCGTAGAAAATGAATCACTTGTGGTTGAAGTTTAAGAAAAAGTATAATCAAATTCAACTACCAATAATGGGATAGTACAGATCATAAGGGAACAGGGGAGGAAGGGGGCATAAATGAATTATTAAAGGGTGCCCCATAAAAGGTCAAATCTCCAGCAAATAAGATATCTTCCTAACATGTTATGTCGGATATCAATGCATACACATCAGTGGCACCAAAAGCCCATCGTAAATCCTTTAAGAACTATACATACACCTAACTTTGTTCAGTAATGTGAATCATTTTTCATTTTGGGACTTTGGTAGTCGACAAATCGATGTCTAACTCTATTAAACTTAACGGTCTTGTAGATGTAAATAACAACAGGTCATGGATATTTACCAATAGCAGGCCCTGCAGAAGTGCCATTTTAACAGTAAATTATTCCTAATAAAATTAGCAAAATAATAGAAATTCACATGGCACATGAAGCCATTGATAGTCAATGTCATCACGGGTGCAGCTGAATAGAGGCTGGCAATTGGTATCTGTATGCATTAACTGTTGAAAATTGTTTCTACCGAATATTCCTATACATTAATTGAATAGGAACGCTAAGCAACTTGTTCCCTTGCCAAAATTGTGAAAGATTCCAACTATATTGCTTCATGTGGATGTAATATAACTTAAGTTATTAACGCAATTAAGATGTCCCTAAAAGTAAACGTGTCGGCTTATTATTCGACTAATTAAAAGATATTCCTAATAATTATGCTAGCTGATTGGTAAGCATGAAATACCCTATAACTAACTTTAAAAATAAGACTGATTATAATATTGACCACCTTACACCTTTATTTATGCTTTGTAGACATTTTTCTAATGTAAAGTCATAATACAAGTTGTAAAGGATAATCCTTTTGGAGCCCTGTGCTAATAAGAAAAGATCAGGGATTAATTTTTTAACTTAAAAGATGGGATTTATAATTTTCTATCAAGTTTCACTTTACTTGGTCTTTAAATTTTCTAAAGGCAATTTAAGTTTTCAATGTTTAATTTATTTAAACAAGACACAGGTTCAGTGAATTTCAAGGCTAAGCACATGTTTAAGATGTGTTTACCAAAGTAAATAGTACATTGGTTTGCACTTTGGCAAACATTTAGACAGAAAGTAACCCGCAGTATCTGATTTACGATACGCAAAATCAATTTTATCTGTTTGCCAAGAAGTAAACATTATTTTAGTTAATCCAATTCACTTGGTACCCATTAGGGGACCTTATAGTTCTTAGTCCCTCGTGTGCTTCGACTTTCGAGGTTGGTGAAGTGTATAGATAGTACTACCATTCAGGAACTTGGTAAATAAAACTTTCGACTCTTTAATCTATGAATGGGTCGATTCAGGAAATGTTTTATTGCTAATGAGGAAATTCAAAATAGTTCCGACAACAAGATAGTTCAAAGTTGCACAAAATACTTTTATTACCTTAAAATCCGTTTTCATTTAATTCAAAAAAGTTAGATTATTTTTGTTAGAGTGAATTTTGGAATCATAAACAGAACTTGGACAAAAAGTATATTGGGTCAACCCGACCCGTGGGTGCCAATATGTATAAAAGTGATATATTTTGACCCAAACTCATTTAACATGTTGCCCAACCCAAACGAACCAGTCCCCAATATTGTTTTTAAACCAATGTACAAGAGATAAACATTTCCAGGAAGCTAGTAAGATCAGATAATCTAAGCTCTAACTTTAACCAAAATGAGATGCTTAATTCATCTTCTCACATATACTGGTTGGTAACAGCCAACCTATTTTTCCTAAAGTAAGATTGTTTAATCAAAATAGAAAAATGATAGCATTCCCTAAATTTAGTTTTTGTCATGGTATATATGAAGGGATAACCAAACCAAGGCTACTATCTCTCCCTACCCTATTGTGGGAGGAACAGGGCCCTAAGTCCAGAATGATCGTAAACCATGTGTTGGTGGGTCTTATGCGTTCACCTATCGTTATCTTATCTCAAAACCAGGGATACGTTCAATCACTAATTTAAAGCAAATCTAAATCATCACCAAATCTTGATTTACCTAGTTCTGCCTGCACAAATTGTTAATTATATTGTAATTTATTATATGATTCTGTGTGTTGTCAAGGATATTCTGTGGGCTGAGTTACATTTAAAAAAATAAACAATGAGGAAGGCACAAGTTGAATATTTCATAGAAAGAAAACAAGATAAGTATGGAAGAAAAACGATGATGCTTTTTAAGCATGTATCAGCAGTTTGTGTTTGGCATGAGAAGAGTGGTTTAAGCTAGAAATGACAAAATGCATTTTAAATATGAGGACATTTCTATGGCTGCTCTTCTAACGAAACCGTTGCAGTGTAATAATAACAAAATCTTCTTAGTATCTTTTTCATTATTAATTTACCTTTATCAAGAATACAGCTCCTTAGCCATTCATAAACATGCTTAACATCATTCATCTGCATTCTTCTTTTCCATATTTTAAGAAATTTTGTCTTACTATGTGCTTTAATTATTTAAAACACACGCACACACAAACATACATATATAGTAATATTAGCAGTTAACCATATACGGCATATTCAGATTATTTTAGTTTTAGTGTGCAATTATGATTTTTGGTCACATTATGTTTTGATATATAATATTGTTCTTTGATAGTTCGCAAATGGACTTACTTTGTTGAATAGGTGAAAGATTTAATAGTAACATGATTACTGATATAACCAAATCATAATTTGAGATGTCTACAATTAACAAGTCCTAAATGCGTACTTGAACATATATATAGATACATGCATACATGCATAATGCACATTGTATGTCTATGTATGTGTGTAATATATAAGAGATATTATGTATGCATAATCTGTATAGGAAGAAGTGAAACCATGTTGGATTAATCACACATGAATTAAAATGCTAGCCGAGAGACCTTCACTCACCTAAAAAAGCGCTGGAACAGATTATGTATGCATAATCTGTATAGGATGAAGTGAAACCATGTTGGATTAATCACACATGAATTAAAATGCTAGCCGAGAGACCTTCACTCACCTGAAAAAGCGCTGGAACAACCGCAAATGCTCTCCAACGTTATCTGTAGAAGCAAAACAGATATACATAATACATATACATATACATTATTGACAGCACAAGCATGTCAAAAGATACCGCCTTCCCTAGTTTATAATATTGCGGATGTCCAATTGCCGCGTATCACGTGTCCATATCCTTGTTACTTAGCATATATCACGACTCTAAAAAACGATGCTACATCTTTTATTAAATTTTAGGTGTATTTCTTAAAATTCACTGGGTAGGTTTCATAGGCTGGTGACATACATAATTTACTGACTTTGATCCATTAAGTAATTATAAAGGCAATATCAAATTTGCCTATATAACAAGAAAATTCTAGTAAACTAGAGCATCGAAATTGTTCTAAACCAGTGACCTTCCACACCACCAGGGAATGAAGAGGTGTATGACAATAGGAATATGTGTTGGTCATAGGATAAACTTAAAATCGAGGTTAGGCTGTGAGGGTTATAATGATTGTGCTTTAGCTTTTCATGAGCTGAATAAACTCAGCATCGCTTGAAAAACTCAAGTAAGATGTAATTTTATTTACCATTTAAAATGGTTATACCATATATTTTTTATCTGAAGTTTCCATGGTCACATTATGACATTATTAAAACTTGACAGTTGCCATCCTCTCAAGGATTCAGGGAAGGCTTGTTTGACTAAAATTCAAAAAGTATCTCTGTTAATGGGGAAGAAGTTCTATGAAGATTCATACTAGGCCTTTCTGGATTGAGCCATTGATCCTTTCTTAATTGCTTTGTAGGTGGTCAAATTTCTGCTCCTACCTTGAAAGGCGAATGGCAGCACCCCTCCCTTGTCTCGACAATTGGTACCACACACTAAATCATTGTGAAGTTCAAGAGATATGTTCTTTCACAATATACCTCCCAGCACATTTCAAGACAGAAAAAAGTGTGGATAGAAAGTAGAGGCTCCAAATATTACAAATGCTGAAACTAAGAATAAAAGAAGCTTAAACTATGGTTATTATGTTCGAACTGTTAATAATGGGGAAAAAAAAAAAAAAAAAAAAAAAAAAATCTTGTGCCAACTGCAATGAGATATTAGATAATGAATTCTGCAGAACCTAAGTAAATCAATATTATCAACTACACATGACCAAAGTCTGGAATTTTGATTTATTACTATAACTACATTAACAAAAACCTGCCTCATAGTTAAAGCATTAAAGAATGAACACAAAAATGATCAAGAAGTAATCAATAGATATAAATTATGGTCCTTCTGCTGATTGATCTAGACCTATAATAAGGAAACAATATAATGGTTAGATCAGATGGGTAAGATATTCATCCTGAGCTATGGATTATATCAAAATCAATATATCAAGCATCATGTTAATATTAAGCGAGCCCACACATACTAATAATCAGTAGTTATCTGTTGGACAGTGACCTCGGGCAGCAACTTTTACAAGATATATGGCACATCATATAAGCGCTTACTTACTGTCTTAGCAAATGCAGACTCCTTTCACCAAAAAAAATAGTCCGGCATCCATTTTATTGACTGTTGTACAAGTATAAATAAAAGGAAAGAAACTTAATGTTGGACACCCATTTCTATTCCTCAAGCTTCATATTTTCTCGAAGTAAATCCAATACAAAATGTATGCTACCAGAATTTAGATGGAAAATATCTCCCATGACAAACTCATGCACCAGAGAGTCTAATTCAATCCAACTGGAACCTTTATTCTTCCTCACCCGATTCTGCCTCATCATTGCTCTCACTTTAGAAACACTTTTCCATTGTCCTAAAGCAGCATATATATTTGATAAAAGAACGTAGTTTCCTGAATTATCAGGGTCAATCTTAAATAATTCAGCTGCTGCAACTTCAGCAAGCTCAATGTTACAACGAACACTACAAGCTGCAAGCAATGAACTCCAAACAGCTGCAGTTGGTGCCACCTTCATGCTACATATTAGGTTATAAGCATCATGAAGGCGCCCAACACGGCCTAGAAGATCAATCATACATGCATAGTGCTTATCTATTGGTTGAATTCCATATTCATCCGTCATCTCTTTAAAATACCCCCACCCCTCATCGATAAGACCTCCATGATTACAAGCACTCAAAACGCTAATAAATGTTGCTGCATCGGGTTTTAATTTATGTCTTTTCATTTCCTCAAACAACAAAATGGCCTCTTGACCCATCCCATGATTTGCATAGGCTGCAATCATAGTACTGTAACAAAATAAGTCTTTTCCAGAAGTCATTTCAAATAGCTGCCTAGCTTTTTCAAGGTTTCCACATTTTGCATACATATCAACCAAGCTAGTGGACATGTGTAAATTGGAAGAAAGACCGGGACCCAAATAGTCACTGATGGCTGACTCGGCCGCATCTAACACACCTAACTGGGAACAAGCAGAAATAACTCCCAATATAAAGGTTTCATCTGGTTTAATACACTGCTTTTTAAAGGATTCCAGCAACTCTAAAGCAGTTTGTGGCTCTCCGTTTTTAGCATATCCTCCAATCAATGTAGACCAAGAAATTAAATTCTTCTCGGGCATCTGATCAAATAAAAGCTTCGCATCAGTCACATTTCCAGATTTCATGTAACCATCAATCATCATGGTCCACGAAGCCACATTCTTACTTGGCATCATGCCAAAATAGTTTCTTGCAGATTCAAGATTACCCCTCTTACAGCAACCAGATATGATCAAATTCCATGATCCGACATCACGAAAAGGCATTGTTTCAAAAATATATATCGCAGCATCAATATCCCCAAAGTCTACATAACCGGAAAGCATGACATTCCACGAAGCCGTGTCTTTGACAGGCATTGCGTCAAATAGAGCACGTGCCTCTGTCATGTCACCAACCCGCACATACCCGCAAATAATACTAGTCCATGAAATCACATTCCGATCAGGCATCCTACTGAATAACTCACGTGCAACATCAATTTTACCATTGTTACAATACCCAAATATCACCGAATTCCACGACACTATATCCTTTTCATACATCTCGTCAAACACACATCTAGCCAAGTCCGTTTTCTCACATCTCATAAAAAAATCAATCATAGAATTTTGCACCATCACATCAAACTTAAACCCGTATTTCAAAACAAAACCGTAAACGGCCTCCCCGTCTCTAACTCTAGCTTCTCTAGCCAAACCCTTAAGCACCGCCGTAATACTAAAATTCAACGGCACAACTGAATCTCGCAGCATTCTACGAAAAAGCAAAAACCCGTATGAATAAAGTTTGTTTTCGACATGCCCGTGAATCATGGATGTCCATAAGAAGACATTTGGTTGGGGGATTTTATCAAACACCTTGTGTGCATCTTGAGGCGACCCGAAACGAAAGTAAAGACGGATAATCTTGTTGAGCACGATATCGGACGATGAAAATATACCATTTACGACAAGGTGAGCTTGGAATGATTTGAGGGATTTAAGGGTTTGACAGTTATTCAGAAAACTCAAAACAGAGGATTTCATTTCATGGCGCCAAATGTATACAACGGTTTTGATTTTCCTTTTAGGAAAAGCTTAAAACTTTTTATAATGAGAATTAAATTTAAGGATTGAGTGACAAGAGAACTTAAAATGAGATAAGATATATCGACTTGATTTAGATGTATTGTAATTAGTTTTGATAGTGATTTTGAAATAAAAATGATGCAAAAGTCTAATAACATAATTTGGCCATGAGATGATTGAGAAATGTATTCCTCCGTCTCAAAATTATTGTGTGAGACAGATCGCGATGTTTAATAAAAGTGGGTCAAAACTTTAATATCTACCAGCTAAAATAGATATTCTTTAATAGATTCTACAGTTTTTACTTAAAATGGAAAGTGGACAATTATTTTGAGACGTCCCAAAATGGAAATATGGACAATAATTATGAGACAGAGGGAGTATAGAATTTGTCTAACTTGATGAAATGCATTTAATATATGTATTAACTTTTTGCTATAAAATATATTAGATTTGCATATTTACCCAAAAATGCTTAAGTTGCATTGTATATTATGCATTGAAAACTTGTATTTTGGGAAAATATGCAAGATTTTGAGTTTTAGTGGGTATATATGCAATTCTCCCAATATATTATGGTGCATCTAAAAGATTAGGGATGCATCTCATTCAACTTGATGCATCTCAAATGTGTAAAGTAAACTAACTCCCGTCTGTCTTTTACGGGTTATGGCTCTCAATCTTGTCTTCACGGTGTATGGGAGAGGTTAAGATGTGAACACCTTACACTATCCAAGGTAGAGGTTCTTGGGTTCTAAAGGTGAAAAGGACCTTGCCTACTGCAGGGTGAGGATCGAACCTTGATTTTATAGTTATTTCTCATTTTCCGTTTAAGTTTTCTTACCATTTGATCCTTGGTCACTATGTTTTCAAGTATTGTTATGTGTTTTGAGTATGAAAATAGAGTTCGATCAAATGAAAAGTAACTATAATCACATATCCAGGATGTATCGGCTAAATTAGATGCATCTCTATAATTTTAGATCATCATAATGTGTTTTCTAACTTTTAATTAGATCGTATCGCATATTAGATCGTTCATGATTTCTCTTTTCACTTATCTTGAAATAACTTTCGAAGCTTAAAGGGTGCATCTAAATGTATATAAATCATCTAATGCTAGTCGTTGAATCTCGAATGTGTGGTTCTGATCAAACCTCACGATTCTTATTTTAATTTCTTACCATTAGATCCTTCTAGAAAATAAATAAAAAAGAAAATTATGCTCTCGAATATATCACTTAAGTAGGGAAAAGAAAATAATGACCGAAAAACAATGGTGGTTAAGTTGATTTTGATGTAAACTAATTTTTCAATATTGAGCAGTAAATATTTACTATTTTTTAATTTTTTCTTACTTAAAGAAATTAGGAACCGAGCATAAATCTTTTCTTTTATTCAAGCTTTACCGTAAAGTACACTAAACCATGCTTTTATAATTTTATAATGGTTTTAACTCATGTATAAAAACAGTTAAGCGTCATAATAAATACAGCGTGGATCTACGAAAAAAGTACATGGGATTCGCGTAAAAGTGCAGACAGAGTGTCTTTTATGTGGATTCATATCTTTTGTTGTCTTAACTTATGCCTTAGAAGACAAGTTAGACTTTCTATAAACCATGCTTTCTATAAAAGTTACTTGTAAATTTCATTATAAAAAAGTTTTAAGTTTAAAATCTTTTACAAAAAGTATTTAATTTTATCAAAAGTTAATTCCTTAAATAAATTAAGTTGAAAAAATTGACTTAACATTAATTTGGCTACCACGCATTGTGGCAAAGCCAATTTAAGTCTAGAATTTTTCTGAACAATATTTAGTATAAACTAATGTCAATTAACACTAATGATCGAATGAGGAGCCAATCGAAGTCTAAAATTTTTTCTAAACAATATTCTGTATGAACTAATATCGATGAACAATGATGATCGAATGAGGGTTTTCATTATGAAGTTAATAGATTTGTTGACGTATTTTATTTATTGCTTTTGTTTCATTTTAATGCTATCACCAAAAGTTCTTACACAAACCAAAATAACCATGGCTAACAACCTATTTCCTCATCCTGTTATACATAAATTACAAAATTTGCTTATCACGCTATTATCTTAATACATTAATCCTTGATTTTGCATAAGTTATTTTTTGTCCAGATGCATAGTGCACGCAACTTTCCTGTAATAGCCATCCACCGTTAAATTTGGTATCCTTTTTATGCCACCAAAGAATTGCATTTTAAATCGTTAAAAATATGTTAGGAAGGAAAAGAGATATGGAGTTTCTCATTTGACACATTGAATTATTAAACAAACTAAACTAATCACATAATATTTAGCACTCTTGAAAGCAAGGCCATTTCTATATGTGTCAATGGCCGCAAGAGTTCAGTCAAAAATTATAGTAGAATAAAAAAAAAATAAGTAAAGCTAAATTTTCCACAATAACTATAAATAACATATCTTAACGAATGGTGTTATTAGTTTGTCAAATGGGTTCTTAAGTAAAGTTGTTCATATTGTTCATTAGATTCATGATTTACTCAAGTGTTTTGGACCAACACACTACAAATGAAAAAACAAAAAGATGTGTTTACTACAATAGTAACCCTCAAAATGTAAGCCCAAATGTTACTTAAGAAGCTGAATAAAAAATTTTGGGCTACAAAAGCTCATTGTAAAAAAACTAAAAAAAAAATAAAAACAAGAAAAATATATATATTTATCAGAACCACAAGGGTAAGCTCGTTTATGCTAAAAATAGTAGGGGTGTTCATGGGTTGGGTAATACCCGAATAAACCGAAATCGAAACCGAATCGAACAAAAATAAGCAAACCAAACTCAGAATAGAACCGAATTTGTCAAACCGAATCGAATTAAATATTGGATTTTCGGTTCGGTTATGGTTTTTTAATCAAACCGAAAACCGAACTCAAATAAATAAATATATCTTTTTATAAAAAAATAGAAATAATTACATGTTTGGTCCCTATGGTTTACCCCAAATAACAAGTTTAATCCCTAAGTCGTTTTAATTACACTAAACGTATCTATTTTTTAAACCTATTGCCCATTTAGTCTTATTTAAAAAAATAGGGATCATCTGTGTAATTATTTTTATTACATAGATAGTCCTTATTTCCCATAATAGGGACTAAATGGGCAACATGTTTCAAAAATAGGTATGTGTGGTGTAATTAAAATGACTTAGGGATTAAACCTGTTATTTGAGGTAAACCATAGGGACCAAACATGTAATTTTGTCTAAATAATATATTAAAACTCTTTTAAATATACATTTTTTAAGCTTTAACTTTTTTTTTTCTTTCTTAAAGATCTTATAAATAAATGAATAAATAATTAGATTTATGTAATTCGGGTTATTCGGTTCGGTTTTCGGTTATGGGGGTTTGGATTTCGGTTATTCGGTTCGGTTTTCGGTTCGGTTCTCGATTATACCCAGAAAAAGAATTAGCAACTAAGCGGGCAGAAAAACCGAAACAACCGATAAGCGAGCCAATAACACCCCTAAATAATAGTAATGTTGGCCCAAAAGTGATATGGTTAAATATTTGGGTTGTTTGAGCAGTTAAGTAAATGGGCCATTATAGTATATTACTGTTGTGAGCCCAATAAGCCAAAACAAAAACAAAAACAACTTAACAAGGAAAAACATCAATTTGTGTCTGTCTAGTCTTAAAATTTCATCCATTATCAGGTTTGTGTGTTCTTTCTACTTTTTTATATGTTTTTTTTTCTTCTTCCTGTAAATTGTAATTTATGGTGGATTCTATTGGAGGGTTTTTGGGAATAGTTGAATTAATAAAGGGGTTATGCAGATAGTATAAATATAAGTATGAATATGGATATTTGGTGTTTGTTCAAACCCCAGTTTTAGCTTGTTTATTTTGAGTACAAGTTTTGTGATTTCTTTTGCTATGCTGTTTTTAGGTTATTTAGCACCTGTAACTTTTTTTTTTTTTTTTTTTTTTTCAGCAACTTTAGCAATTGAATGGCGTTATATTCTGGTTCGATCACCAGCTTTACAGGTTCCTCCTCACACTATCTTTGCTTACAATATCACACAATGTTATGTAAAAATAATAAGAGGGTCCTAAATACTTGATGTAAGTGCTAAATACGACAACAAAAAAAAAATGTTGAAAACACCTACAGATGAAGCATTGACACACATGCCTGCTGTGTGGTTAGAGTTTCGTCACTAGTGGTATATCTGGCCAGCCCATTTTGATATATCTGGCAACCCATTTTACTTATATTTTTTTCCCATAAATCTGTTAATGCATCCATCTATTGCTTGATGTCGGACATTTCATTAACTTCAGTAATCACACGTTCTATATAACAAGTTTTACAGAACTCCGTGGTGTCTTTTCCAAAAATTCTTATAATTTCTAGTAGCATCAAAACCCAAACAAAAGTAACAACCAAAATCAACTAATAATAAAAATATTACTGATGCGTAACATGGTACATATCTTTCTTGGTGGAATGAGAAGTGTGTGGAGAAACTGATGATGAAGAAAGAGATAAAGTTTTCCTTATTTTTGAGGGCATTTTAGTCCAAATGTGCATATGAAGCTTCGGTTTTAAAATTCCTTGCCTTTCAAATGGTTTTAAATACGCTCCATTCAGAGCGCTTACCAGCATTTTAAATTCTTTAGATGGGACCAACCAAACATGCTTAACATGGAATTCTAATTTCAGATACCATAAAATTCCTCCAAATACGGTGAACCAAACAGTCCGTTAGAGTTGATCTTTTCCTATTTTGGACTTTTTGCTTGCAAATATCATCAATTAATTTACTGAACTGTAATAAGAACCAAACATACAATTTGGTTTATTAGAAATCAGTTAATCATTATGATCAAGAACCTTAGAGAAATTGATTGAGCAATACATAGCATGAACACAGATACAAGCGCCGCAAATCAATCAGCAAAATGATTGCTTTAGAACTACCTACACGCACTGCTACGGTTGTAATATTTGTCTCTCTTAATTTGTGTGGATCATACCAAGACTTACTCTTCCACTCTGAAACAGGTATAAGTTTACCCAACCCACTATTGCCCATTCAGAAGCTGAATGCAAAGACATCAATAAATTACCAAAGAAGCCACCTAACGTACAGAAAGGTATATAGTTAACCGTGTTTTCTTCTGCTACGGCCAAGTTTGGTCAATATCTGTGTTGATACATATATTTTTGATGATTGTATTTGAAGATTTCTAAAACACGACCTCAGTTTTTTCTTCGAGAAGGTTATGGTGCCAAATATGCTATTTCAGCAGGAGGAAGAAACCATGATCTTAGTTTACATAATGGTGGGGACGAACCTTTTTGGTTAGAACCTACACAGGGCTTTATCAGGTAACACTTTGT
This sequence comes from Chrysanthemum lavandulifolium, assembly GCA_022545495.1. NCBI lineage: Eukaryota > Viridiplantae > Streptophyta > Magnoliopsida > Asterales > Asteraceae > Chrysanthemum > Chrysanthemum lavandulifolium. The sequence goes on along the minus strand of CM040246.1, from coordinate 198,804,688 downwards.
TTCTGTAATTTTTAATTTCTTACTCTTCCTTTTCAATCAGTACCAAAAAACTTGATTTCAAACGTTAAAAATATTTCCTTTTCCTATCCAAAATATATATGGGTTTGATTACAAGTTGATAACATATATCATTGAATGTATGGTACTGCTACAAAGTTTACTGTAGCTCCCTTTTCTGTGGAAAAGGGAAAAAAATCATCACTCCTGTGATATGACCATGACAGTTGACTTCAAAAGTCAAATACGTTTATTTTGTATTTAAAGATAAATCAGAACATAAAACTTTTGATAAATGATTAAAGGAATCAAAATTTCAGGAGTGTAAAGTCTTTATTTGCGTTTCTTGCGGAGCAGCCTAGCCAGCTGAAGTACATAGAGTGGCCAGGTTTCCAAAATACGGTTAGTGTTTATAATGTGCACACGTGCTTTTTTCTATTATGGTCTTTTATCTTATCTACATGTAAGTTTACTAGAAGTTAAGAGAGGTTATTTTATGCCCGTCACCTGTGTAAGGAATTTGTACGAAAAATATTTGGCTTTGCTCTTTTTAATAACAGATGTCTTATAAACCCGGATATGCATCATTCGATAGCAATCATGATATACGTCTCATTATTCAAGAACCATGAGTAGATGTCTTTGCCATTGACATTGCATAAAGGGAAAAAGTTACATTGTCGGGTTTTTTTGGATAACTATTTATCGCAAATACGATACTAATCTCTTACACAGATGAAATATGTCTTTTGGTTTTGGATCATATCTGTTTCTGTTGAAAATTGAAATATATGATACAAATGCTTACGGGTCAAAGACAAATAATGTTGTATGCATTGGACCCATGAATATTGCAACTTCTAATGTAGTTTGAGTAAAATGTTTGCTTATTTGTTAAACATTCCAAATAGACTAACGACAAATAAAAAATAATTCTGTGGATTTGTGTCAAAGTCTTGAAGGCCATCAAATAAGTTGTTAAATGATGATAACCGTCAAGTAGTAGATTCTAGTTTGAATTTTCCTGGATTGGTTGGTCTGTGATAATCTTCTCCCAACGGGTTTAATGGGTCAGGTAAAAAATAGATGAAAAGGAAATGGTATAAGAATTGTCTAATACATTAATTTGAATGCATATAACATCTAAAATTGTTTTTTAATAAATTTGCATTATTTTTCTGAATACTATACTCAATAATTGGAAGCTGTTAAGAATGTTCAAAAGAGCTTGTGGGTCATCATATCCACAGCGTGCAGAAAGTTACCAGTTAGGCAACGTGTCCATTTTGCCACCTCTAGGTAGAGCATATGTATGTGACAGTTGGATTGTGTATTTCTCATGCATATTTTTGACACTGAGAGATGGCTCTTTGGGTTGCAGTAAACTATTGATTCTAACCCGGCCATTCTGTGTGCAGGTGAAGACTGCTACCCTAACTCTTGTTCTTGTGGCAATGCTTATTATTGTGTTATCCTCTGTTGAGTCTGGTCTCTGGTATTTGGTAGCCTTGATTCTGAGGAAACCCGCATGATCATGCTACAATTTGGTATCAATTTCATGGTGGTGTTAATCCAAGGCCACAACAGCACTCAGAGGTGTTTGTTTATCCTGCTGATAATGATATATTCTATTAGGTACGCCTAGACATGTGTTGCAACATATATTTGTTAGAGGTTAGAGCATAGAACAAGTGAGGCTATTGGCTGCGTGGCTAAATGTAATGTACATGATTTAATACAAGTTGTGAAAATCTTGCAAGGGAAATGATGTGTGTTTTCAAGTGGTGTTTCTTATTGGTTCACCATACAGGTTTTCAAGTGAGTGGTCGGTTCGCTGGATCCATACCTTCCATTTTGTTTTCTTGATTGACCAGCTTACTTTTATCAAGCTTTGCATTTCTCATGTGGATTATATATGGTTTTAATGTGGTAAATGAATGAAACGAAACGATGGCGCAGTAAATGCACTTTTGCTTATTTAGAATACCAAGTATTAAAGACCAATAAGACATGAGGTGATTAAACTTACGAAAGCCGAAATGGTTGACGCCAACCTGGTTAATTGCTCTCGCGTGTAAAAATAACAAAAACAAAAACAAATGAACAGTTGATTTTATAAGATCAAAATGTTCTGAATTTGGATACAATATGAGCGATTGTAATTTGCTGTAAATCCATATTATATTATTGGTTGAAAAATTCTTATGACATGTTTTACGAGCCAAACTCAGCCCCAAGCTCAAACTTTTCTCGACCTATATACGTCCATAGAAATCAAGCAATACAACCACTACTTTTCAAGCTTGTCAAGTCAAAGCACAAACCAAGAGCCCACCATTCCTTCCAGTAGCTTCACTCACATGAGCTGGACCTCAGCTTGGTTAAACATTGGTCATAGTTTAGTCACGGTTTCATATGTCACAACAGCAACAGCAACAAAGAGAACTAAATGTCAGACATACACTACTTTGTACCATACTTTCTCTTCAGTTTAAACTTGTTTCAATTCCAAAAACAGCACAAGAGTTCTAACGACCAAAATGGCTTCAATTTCAAGTGTATGTCACCTTCCTCAGCGGGGATCTTTTGCTAAACAACCGATTAAGTCAGTTATGTTTGTATTCTACATAAAAGGATATAATACTTGCAAGAACAAATGGGTTCCAAGTGAAATTCTTGGTAAATTTACCAGTATTAACAACAGAGATGGTGAGAAACACCAGTCACGAGTCTATGTACTCTCATGAACCTAAGTTGCTGGTCAATACGCCCTGTGACTTCTCTTGCATATTATCAACTCTCTGTGGTGGTGCCTGGAACCTTCAGAGATATTGAAAGCTCATTTCTGTCTTTCAGCAGCCTGCAAAAGACGTTAAAAGAAATGAATTAGTATAATTACAAATACTATGGTAGCTTTCTTATGCAATCTGTAAGGTAAATAGGGTCGAATGAGAATGGGTACAAGAGTGGGTATGGCATTTTAATACCATTATTGGTTTGACAGTGGGTTTAAAAACATAACACTGCATATAGAAGGTAACAAAACCTCTATTTAAGTACCATAGTCAAGCTGACCTTATAAATATTAGGCCATTCCATAAACATTAGACCCGACCAAGACATAGCACCAACAGTAATACGAGATCTACAGAAATCAGAAATCCACTTGAACTTTAAACAGCAATTTGAATAACCTCTAAATCCTAAATATGAAGATATTACTAGAAGCAACAACATGAGAAAATACAAAGGCATACCCATAATGTTAATTCTTAGAAGACATAAGCAACACAATGGAAGAAGAAATTTATTAAGGGACATCATGAACCTAACAGAAAATTTTTAACAGAACAAGGGCATGTGTTTGTAACTTGAGAATCCACCCTTTGCTGCCAAGTATGGTGAAATCCCCCTCTTCTTGGGTTTTGTCAAACCCATTCCTTAACAAACATATTCAATCAATCCCATGCACATTCCTTCATTACTAATCCCTTAAACAATACAAACCCTACGCTAACTAGAACTTGAGAGAAATTAATCCAAATAGTTTCACTCAATTTTAGTCTTTACCCGTTTCTGTCTTTTTTTTTTTCTCTTGTGAGCACCCAAAACAATAGAACACTGAATTGCACGAGACGATGTGTTTCTGTTACATTGTTAAAACAATTAAGGACTTTATCAGTGTAAATAAAGATGGGGGCATGGGGCGCACACAAAGAATGGAAACATAATATGATACGGACCCGTCACATACTAGGTCGTATCAAACCACAAGCTAGGTGTAGAACTCACTCCAAAAAGCTAGCTCAAAGGAGGAGAGGACACCTAGACTTTATAAACCACCAACCAATCATTGTTACAATCCCACGTCGGCCAAGTATGGGATTGGTTGGTGGTTATAAAGTCTGAGTGTCTCTCCTCGCTTGACTAGCTTTTGAGTTACACCTAACGGCTTGATCGACCTGGTATGTGATGGTTCGTATCATAATACTCGAACTAAATTACAATTTGAGGATCATATTGCACAAGTTCAATATCAAGCTTACGACGCTTTTACATTCTTATTAGCGACAGCTTATTGTATTTCTATCTTTTAGATCTCTTAATGTCTATCATCAAGAGAGCACGGAATAAAAATAATTTTTCACATATTTGGTGGTTGCAGCAATTAGATATAATGCCAAAGATCTGCAGCAAACCCTGAAGGTAGTTTCTATCTAAAATCACTAATCCTGCATTATTGATTGTTCTATCTTGTTAACAACGTGACGCTAAGGGTGCCTTTAATTTAAAGTCAGACACATACAGATTATCACATGTCCAGCTTAAATGCTTATCAATGCCCAAAGGTATTCCTAGAACTTGTAAGCGTCGCCCCGATTGCGTAGCTAACGCAAGCATGCACACATATACAATAACTCTGCTTACCCCGAGGCAACGCGAAGCTAGTGGGAGGACTAGCCGTTGCTTGGCACCCCCAACCAGCCCATCTATATGGAGTTTTAGCCCATGGTCATATACTCCTTTTATTAGTTAGTTTTGCGCATGTCTGTATCTTCCACTTAGAATGTCCTAATATTATATGTGTGTGTTAACAAAGAGTATATGTGTATTCAAACCAACTATTTTATTAATACAACTACCTAGTTAGTTCATAACACAACAGATACCTAGTTAGTTCTCCTGCACATTATATAATCTAATTCATCCCCATCCCCCACCCCAACCCAAAAAATAACAACAACAACAACAACAATAAAAATTCGCCCCTGGTCCAAATTGGGTTCACTGATCTAAAGTTCTAACTACTACTAGCGAGCAAGGTTGAACTTAAGCGTTCAAGTCTATAGTTCTTCTGGACTCAGCACATTCTTATGGCTTGCTCAAGTTGAAGGTTGCTATTCTCTATATAACAATTGCATTGTACAAATCCTGCCAGCATCCCAATAATGTCTCTCCAACTTCTATGGGAAGTCTTTTAGCATAACAACTCCCTCATTTCCCACTCTGGCAAGATTGGGTATTGTTGTTGTAATAAGCCTGGGAATAAGTTTAATAGAACTAATATGATACTTAAGTCAATCTAAAAAATTACTCCGTATGATTTATGCAGCAACTTACAACCTGACCCCCTTGCGAGCTAGACTAAGCTTCTAATATAACTAATCAGCCGTTAAGCACTTCATACCTTTTGCTTAAGTGCACTTCAAAAGGCATTTGAAGATTCAGTCCTGCTTAAGTGCACTTCATACCTTTTATCATTGCTTCTGTCTTGTCTGCCTTGCAAGTTTATTGGTGTTCCATGTTTATATTGCCCAAGTTAGTCTGTGATACTATTGACAAGTTGCTTAAGAATTTCTTATGGGCTAGGGGTAATGCTATTGGTATGGTGAGTGTGAGCTGGAGAGAGGTCTGTAAACCAAATCTCAGGGTGGCCTTGGTCTTAGACATTTGCATGATTGGAATAGAGCTCTTATGGCTAAACACCTATGGAGCATTGCTTCTAACAAGAACTCCATTTGGGTTAGGTGGGTGAAAATTCATATGCTTAATGGTAATAATATTTGGGATGTTGAGCTGAACAGAGGTCACCCTTGGTGTTGGTTTCGGTTACTTAACCTTAGAGATGGTATTAGAAGCTTTGTGAATGTGAAGATTGGTAATGGTCAAAATTGCAATATATGGTTTGACAAATGGCATTCTAATGGTCCTTTAAATAAGCTCATTGATCAAAGAATCATTGTCCAAGCCAGACTTAGTCTTAATGCAAAGGTAGGTGATTTGATTAATAATGGGTTTTGGAATTGGCCTGCTGGATGGGTTGATAGATTTAGTGAGGTTATTAATGTTCCTGTGCCTAGTTTTGTGCATGATAAGGAAGATAAGGTTGTTTGGATTGATAAGAAGGGCTATTCTCTATATAACAATTGCATTGTACAAATCCTGCCAGCATCCCAATAATGTCTCTCCAACTTCTATGGGAAGTCTTTTAGCATAACAACTCCCCCATTTCCCACTCTGGCAAGATTGGGTATTGTTGTTGTTGTAATAAGCCTGGGAATAAGTTTAATAGCACTAATATGATACTTACGTCAATCTAAAAATTACTCCGTATGATTTATGCAGCAACTTACAACCTGACCCCTTTTGAGCTAGACTAAGCTTCTAATAAAACTAATCAGCCGTTAAGCACTTCATACCTTTTGCTTAAGTGCACTTCAAAAGGCATTTGAAGATTCAGTCCTGCTTAAGTGCACTTCATACCTTTTATCATTGCTTCTGTCTTGTCTGCCTTGCAAGTTTATTGGTGTTCCATGTTTATATTTCCCAAGTTAGTCTGTGATACTATTGACAAGTTGCTTAAGAATTTCTTATGGGCTAGGGGTAATGCTATTGGTATGGTGAGTGTGAGCTGGAGAGAGGTCTGTAAACCCAAATCTCAGGGTGGCCTTGGTCTTAGACCTTTGCATGATTGGAATAGAGCTCTGATGGCTAAACACCTATGGAGCATTGCTTCTAACAAGAACTCCATTTGGGTTAGGTGGGTGAAAATTCATATGCTTAATGGTAATAATATTTGGGATGTTGAGCTGAACAGAGGTCACCCTTGGTGTTGGCTTCAGTTACTTAACCTTAGAGATGGTATTAGAAGCTTTGTGAATGTGAAGATTGGTAATGGTCAAAATTGCAATATATGGTTTGACAAATGGCATTCTAATGGTCCTTTAAATAAGCTCATTGATCACATAATCATTGTCCAAGCCAGACTTAGTCTTAATGCTAAGGTAGGTGATTTGATTAATAATGGGTTTTGGAATTGGCCTGCTGGATGGGTTGATAGATTTAGTGAGGTTATTAATGTTCCTGTGCCTAGTTTTGTGCATGATAAGGAAGATAAGGTTGTTTGGATTGATAAGAAGGGCAGGGAGAAGGATTTTAGTGTTAGTGAAGTTTGGAAAGCCATCAGATCTGATTTTCCTAAAGTTATCTGGCATAAACATGTTTGGTTCTCTCAGTGCATCCCTAGACATGCCTTCATCACTTGGGTAGCTATAAAAGGTAGACTTAAAACTAAAGATAGGTTAGCTAGGTGGTTTAATGTGCAGGATCTTGTCTGTCACCTTTGTGGGACTGATAATGAGTCCCATGGTCACCTCTTCTTCTCCTGCAGTTACTCTAAATGGGAAAGACTTAAACCTATGGCCATGCTTGATGATGTTAGTAATGTATGGGCTAGTGCTATATCTGGGGTTGTTAATAAGACTGCTAGTAACGGTATTTGGAGTGTGATTCAGAGGCTTGTTTTTGGGGCTGTGATATATTTTCTTTGGCAAGAAAGGAATTTTAGGCATTTCACCCATAATTATAGAACTGTGGACACCCTTTTTGACCATATTGTCAATACTATTAGGCTTAAGGTGAGGGGTCTTACTGTTAAGTACTCTACTGATGTGAGAAAAACTTTTATAATCTGGGATATCCCTTTAAGTAGGAGCATGAGATATAGGGACATTATTAGGGAGTTGGGGTGTTCTAATATTTCTGATGCAGGGTAGCTTTTTTAGTAAGGTTTGGCTTGTCAGTCTTCATGATGGGACTGGTTTTTGGAAGTGTAATGAAACCTATGACAGTGATGATCCTGGATGCTACTTATTGTTGTTGTTGGTTTCTAATAATTCTATGTGTTTCTGGTATGGTTGGGAGTGGTTTTTGGGATGTATTAAGCAGGTTGGTGGTGGTGGCCTAGTCTGCAGTTCCAAGATTGTTAGTTCCCTCTCCAGGTATTCAAAGAGTTGCTATGGTAACATCAGTGTGCTCAAGATTATTTCTGGTTTTGGGTTTGCTGAATGGGGAGGTCTAAGGGAGGGTCAAACTCTTTTTTCCTACCCTAAGGTTTTTCCCTTGGGGTTTTACTTGGGGTAGGTTTTTTAAGGAGGTGATCTCCCTTAGACTGCCACTCTGGCACTCCTCTTGTTTTGATGATATGGGATGATTTTGTGAAGATTCTCTCTTGCTGTTTGGTCTTCTTCATTACTCCCAAAGGATGGATTAATTTTGGTGGTGCTCAAGGCTTTGAAGGTATGGTCATTAGATTCTGGCTTCAGTTGTATTTAGAGGATCCAGGCATGTGTGGAAGGACAGTGTATTGTGATGGTTTAGGGCAATTAGATTGGTCTCTTTCTGTCCTAATGATTCAGAAGTATGCTGTTTTTCTCATATGTTATCCAGTATGGTTTTTCTTATTTGTAATTTGGGTTATTTAGTTTGATTGTTTCTAGTATTGTAGTTTGGTTTGGTTGTATGTTGTTATCAGAATTGTCTAGGGCCATTAGTTTGTTAGCCAAAACATGCTAGTTAGGGATGTGTCCTAACTGGTGTTCTTGTTTTGTGATGTTTGTACTGTTAGCCTTTTTTGGCTCTTTTCTTAATATTTACCTTTAGGAAAAAGAAATTATGCAAATTTCAAAGGTTTAGCTGATAGGAACAACCAATTAAAACTCTTTTTCATGACAACTAAACACCATAAAGTACGAGTAACTCACAAGACATTTCTGCCTATACTTACGCTATCGAAAAAGGTTAGTTATAACTAACAAGAATAAAGAGATTTAAGTGCCCGTCATACCTTTGAAGCTTTTGCAGGACTGAATCTTCAAATGCCTGATATCTAGCACCAACAAGTTCTTCATTCACGAGCGGGCCTTCAGATTTCACAGGCTCTCGGGCTGTTGGGAAAGCTGTAGACGTTTCTGGTTGAGCAGTATAACTAGCAATGGATTCGAAAAATCTCACACACAGCTCTAGTCGCAGCAACCTGCAATAAAACAAAACCCATAGTAAGCGCAGTTCAAGAAGATACTTGATATAGCATGACTCAAATTATATTTACTAAAAACTTACAGCTGCTTCTCTAGTAGCCATGGCGATAACCGCTGATCCTTTTTCTTTTTATTCTTAATAACCACATCTTTGACCTCGCCAAATGCTTCAAATATCTCCCTTAGACTCTCGCCGTATACCAAACCAGCATTCTCCCATGAAGCTCTAAGCATCTTATCCATATCGTCCACATTAGCACGTCCACCCGCACTACTCCTTTCACCACTTACAGATTCCTTCTTCAAAGGCGTAGACGCTTCAGCTGAACTAAAATCCATTTTATTGGCATACATTTTACGGATTCTATCAACTTCTTCTTTAAATTTCCTAGCAATAATCTCCTCTTCACTTCTAGCTTTAGCAGTCGTATCAGAACCATAAAAAGAAGCCCGCTCTCTTTCGTCAAGATCAGACATCATTCTCCTACGCTTGGAGTCATGTTGCACTTCGCGTTGACGTTTCTGCTGTTTTGCTCGAAGCAGATCATCAAAAAGTTTTCTACCCTTTCCATCCTTAAGAATCTGATATGACGTCTGCAGCTTTTGAAAATTAGCAGGTGCATTTGGGTCATCGGGTCTCTTGTCCGGATGCAATTCCAAAGCCTTCTGCTGTGCGCTTTTGTAATATCTTTTCTGTAAGTTTGGATCCTTCTTCGCCAGATGGCAATCCAAGGACCAAATAATGATCGATGTCAGCATCCATATCTTCTTTCTACCTTCTAAAACAATAAGTAAACAAACAAGTTAGTAACCGTCACGATCAATAAGCTCATAATCTTACAAATTTTAATGTTTGATGTCATGAAGTAAAAGCGGTGTTTAGGATTTTGCTCATTGTTTCAAATTTTGAAAAAAAAAAAAAAAAAAAAAAAAAAAAGTTTGTTAAAAAGCATTTTAGGAAATAGTGTTTATCTTTGCTAATTATGTTATAAACGCAATAATAATCGAGATTCATTTATAAAAAGTGTTAGGTTAAACATGAGCCCATCATGATACATTTTGAATGTCTAAACATTTTTAACTTTTGGTGTCCGAAACCACAATTTCTACGACATCAACCAAAAAGCATAAAAAGTAAACGCACATGTTACTAGCACGGAAAATGCTCAACATTCCTAAAGGGGCGGAGCTCGTAGGGCGACTAAGCACCCCCTAACCAGCCAAAATTTCCTTTATATTAATCGAACACAAATTTAATTTTGATAATTTGTAATAGAGCAACACCCCCTAACATAAAATCCAGGCTCCGCCCAGTAGTCTAGTAATACAATCTACATGATAAAGGTTATTCTTCCAAATTTATAAATATTAGTGCAACAAACCTATCTATAATATAACATTCTTTATACATAATAGTTTATATATTAGCAGTAACAAGATGGGATAATAAAGTAGTGTATTGAGATTAAAACCCTAAAAGGAATTTACCTGATGATCTTATGTGTAAATTCAAGCCCTAATTTTGACTTCTTAATTGATCTGTAGAGAGTATGTATTTGTTAAAAGAATCAAAATTGTTTGGGGCCGCAAGTTGTATTGTCGTAGAATTGATAAAACTATATATATATATATATATATATATATATATATATATATATATATATATATATATATATATATATAGGATAAAGATCGAATAAAAAGACAAATATCCGTAAAAGATAAAAGATTTTTTTTGAAAAAAGTTCACGAAAAATTAAAAAAATCCCAAAGATCGGGTATGATGGTGCGTGAAAAAGTTGTGAAAACTTTTTCTAAAAGTGGATATTTTTAGAAAAAAATTATGAAAATATCGTTTAGCATTAAATCTTTTTTGTGCATCAAAATTGGTTTTCTTAACTTCTTTTGACTTTTTCATGAAATAACATCGCGTCGTGTTAAAACAAGTTAAAAATTTTGTGCGTCAAAATTTTTCATGTATCAAAATTGTTTTTGTGCGTTAAAAAAAGCGTATCAAACTCAAAATTATAAAAATGTTTTCACAAAGTTTTATGCACCAACATACCCGATCTTGTAGGATTTTTGGGAATTTTTCGTGAACTTTTTGAAAAAAATCTTTTATTCTTTTTACGGATATTTGTCTTTTTATTTTAACTTCACCCTATATATATATATATATATATATATATAGGAGTACTATTTAGTAATGGGTCAATTGCGTATATACCACTAAAACTTGCATATTTGTATACCCCTATTTTAATTTTCTAACCATTTAAATATAAATAGAATATCCGTTCACTAATTTTTTTTAATTTTTAGTTAAAAGAGAAAGTGAATAATTATTTTGAGACATCTCGAAAATCAAATTTGGACAATAATATTGAAACAGATGGAGTACAAAAATTGGAGGATTATCGGTCTAAAAATAATTGCATTCCACTTTTGGTCGTGTTAAATCACACAATGTCAGATACGTGTTTCTTTTATTAATTTATAAAACTACAATGATATAACATTTTGTCTTATTATTAATCATGTTAAAGACTAAATATTCTTCATCTTTTTCTTAAAATACACTCTCAAGAATTCACCCGCATATTATATAAAAAAAAAAAAAAAAAAAAAAAAAATTACGTCCCATCATCCCATCCCATCTCTCTCATAACTACCACCAACCATTCGACCACCGAGGCCATCACCCACGAATCAACCACCACCCACTAACTAGCAACGTGGATAGTGATCATCATATAACATCCTTGAGAGTTTTGGTTAGTATATTAGGCTTTAAAATACATTGAGTGATAAGGTTGGTCTTGTTTTGTGAAAGACTCGATATCTAACTTACTATCGGTAAAGAAGTGAAGCGACATTATAAGGTTTTCTCTGCCACGAAGGAGCTTGTTCATATAGTGCTTGTAAACTCTCGAGTTGGATACTCGGGGAGTAGAGTAGGGCGAGGAAGAGAGCTTCGTGTCAAACCACTATAAATCACTGTGTCTATTGATTTGATCTTTCCTTTACATTCCGCATTTACTTATCATTTATTGTTTATATATTATTGTGTGTAGTATTGATTTCATATCAAGTCGTCGAATCTAAAAGTTTTGTAAACAAATAAAAGCGGTAAAACTATTCGCCCTCCACCTATAGTTTTCCACAATTGGTACCGAGCCATGTTAACCAAGTTTTTAAAAATATTGGATTTTAAAACTTAAATCGATACTACACACAATAATAAGCGATGTAACATTGGTCGATAATCTATTTGTGATATTTCCTTTACATTAAAATGACCAAACTTTAAACCGTACATAAACAAAACTCTTAGCGACCAAATTTGCAATAGTGCTCACTATCGATATTATATCGAAATTGGTCGATTCGATTGTGTTGCTTTGGGTCTACATAGTCTTGCCTAAGGAGCATTCCATGAAGTAAAGATGGCTCGTGGTCAATATAGGGAACATTCAACCAAGCACCAAAACAACTTTGTAAAAACAATTGATATCGTGGAGTACTTGTAGAATTTCAACTCCGAATAATAGTTCACGCATATCATAAATATGGAGTACTTGTAGAATTTTCAACTCCGGATAATAGTATTTATAAGTGTCATCTGGCTACGTACAATAACTTTTGCATCATAAATCTACAAAATATATATACATGGTCAACAAAAAACTTTTAAATAATACATATGTATTTCATTATTTATTTAATTACGTCTATGTGAAAAATAATTTTACAATCCTAAATTTACGGTGCTAATTGTATGTACCATCACATTAATACATATTGTGGAAAACTAGAATGGGGGTTGAATAGTTTTACCAATTTAAAACTTCATTTAAATATTTAGATCGACTTATGTCAATCTATTTGGTTGTTTATGTTGGACGTTGATAGATAGATATATAAGCGTGTAATGAAAGATAAAGAGGAAGAAGCACATCACCACGACACAAGTATTTATAGTGGTTCACTACAAGGACACCTTCCGCCCTACTCCACTCCCGAGTCACCTACTCGAGAGTTCGTAAACACTACACCAACTCCTTATGGCCGAGAAGCCTTCACAACGTTGCTTAACCTTTTTCCGGTACAAATATTTAACACAACGTCGCCTACCCTTTATACGGTGCTAGGCTAACCACCGAGTTCTTTCACACCAAGGAGAACTAATCCTATCACAATGTCGCCTACCCTTTATTAGGTACTAGGCTAAGCACCTAGTTCCATTACTATGGAGGAACTACTACCCTTCACGACACAACACCTAATCTCAGGGAGATCCACTCCTTGTTACAACATCATCGAGGATATCACCATCCTGAAATAAACAAATACTTATATGTATAACGATGCACCTCATCGATTATCGACCTAGGCATTCTTTCCAAATGCAACTTGATTTGATTCTTGACATCCTTCACTAATGCATTGACACGGATGATGGCACCTTTCACTAATGCTTTCATCTTGACACTTTCGGCATTCTTCACTAATGCCTTGACCCAACATCTATGGAGAAAGAAAGAACTATCAACAAGAGAACCTTAGTTGTCTTGATGATGACTTATGGCAACTCATGGACTTGAGCTTGCTCGTCTTGAAGTGGTGATCTCGCCTTTAAGAGGAACCTAGAGAATCGCACAAAACAAAAGACAAACTACATAGATCACTGGATCCGAGGTTAGAGGTTAGAATACTTGGGAAGTATGTGTGTAAAGTGATGAGTAGAAATGAAGAAATGGCTCTCTATTTATAGAGGAAATTCTCTCTGTTCCGGATCCCACGGATCCTCCCACGAGGATCCGGCTAGCGTAAAGTAGGGATCCGTGGGGCCTCCCACTACCCATGGGTATTTTGGTTATGGGTCATGGGTCATGGGTTGATCCATGAATCTTTGGCTAGATCTGATGTATCTCTTGAGTGCTCACCAGGGTTCAATGTATCTAGACATTCTCTGAGTCTTCACCAGGTTGATGTATCTAGACATTGGGTATGGGTCGATACATGGGTTATGGATATTATCCATATATGATATAGGCATGATGTCATGCAATGGGTTATGGGTCGAGCTCGATGGGTCATGGGCTTTAGGTTGTACCCACTACATTCAATGTATTTGCCCAATGGGTTATGATACTTAAGTTTCTACCCATTTATATTACCCGATATACTACATACTAGTTATGTGTATATTTTACCCAAATATGTAAACACTAGTTGTTGTACATATGTAATATTAAATCATAAAATCACTTATACTTGTTTTAGTGTTTTATGTGAAAATGTGAATATGTTAGAAACTATTAGTTCAAACCATTTCGTATTTTATTTGTTTCGTTAAAATGATTTTACGTTTGTTATCGACAAAACATTAGAAGATCGTAAAATATAAATAAGCGTTTTTACGACTTATTTGTATTAACAATCTCCCTTTTGTTGATGATAAAACATAAAATTATTTTAAGGAAAACTAAAATTGTAAAAGTTTGAATTTGTGATTTTACTTTCTTCTCCCCTTTTGTCGAAACAAAGAGCTTGAAGAAACTAACACATTGTTTTAGGAAAACATGTGAAAGAAAAAAATAGAGAGCAAATAGCAGGGAGCGAATCTGTCTTTTACTCCCCTTAACGAGTCCATCCCTATGTAAGGCGTCAAGAAAGTAATACTAAGCTAGTTTGTTTGCAACTAAGTTTGCAAAGATTTCGTCTAAGTGGCGAATGTGCTCCCCACTTGATGATTGCAATTTTGCAAAGGGATGTCGAGAAATGTAATCCTAATATTGCAAGTAATTTGCAATGTATTGTTTTGACACAAAGCTCCCCTAGCTTTAGGGTGTCAAATGATTCAATGTAGATTGAATAACTACAAAACAAAGGTTAGAAAACAAGTATAATGCACAATTTCCTGCATATGTGATCCAGTTAGTAGAAAAATAGTTTTCGTCTCACGGATCCCGGTTCCCTCTAGTAGGGATCCGTCTCAGCAATTTGAGGGATCCGTATAGTGATGATTAAATTGACAATGGTGATGTAACAAGTAATGTTAACATCAAAATGAGATATGTATTCAACCAACAAACATATACTCAATGTAATATGGCAAGTAAACTATCATTCAATAAAACATAAGAGGCGATCAACAAATCTCTAAAAACTAAGAGAATGATTTAGCCATATTCTACTAATACTAATAAGTGACCAAAGCTTAGAAGCAACAATGTGCTTGAGTCTAGGGTTGAGTAGACTTGTTGATTTGGTCAAATCTTTCAAGAAGATGATTAAACATGAAATCTGACTCATTTCGTACTTGAACAAGTACTTGGGTGATTAGATAATTAGAGCAATTATTGTCTTGATTAGGAGCAGGATGTTTTGAGGAGGTTCTACAAATGATGGTGGAGGTACATTGAGTAATTTAGGATGAGGTTCTACTAGGAATGAGAGTGGTGGTAATGGAAATTCCTACATATGATCAAGTTCTTGGTGGTTCCTTGTTTCCAACGATGGACTAGTTGGTGATGTAGGTGGTTCCTATTTTAACGAAGGTTGGCGAATGGGAAGTTCGGTGGTGAATGCTCTAATGAATAGAGAGGCTTGGTGAAGTCCATGCTCTAGGAATGAAGGTTTAGGCGTTTTGCTAGAACTAGAATGCGTTTGGTTTAGAGCTCGATGATCCTTTTCTAACCTAAAGGTTTAATGCTAATTATTGCGGTTCTCTTGGCAATTGTTGAATGGGTTTGTTGAGGTGAGATTCTAGCACTATTATCTCTTACGGATGATGATTCGGTGGATGGGAAATCCTACCATTTGTGGGTTTAATCGGAGATGATTCGATTGAGGAAATTTCGTGTACAATACGAGCAAGTTTCTTGGGTGGTTCTTGGTTGGATGAGTTAGCACTAGGAGCTTTCCTCATGATGAAATGACTAAGGAAAAGATTTCTAAATGCTAAGAATTATGTTGTGTTTGATGACTAAGGGATTCTAGCAAGATGACTTATAAAGGGAAGGATTTGACAAGTGCATTCAAGACTTAAGTCTCTAATATCCTTTGGAATGTGATGATTAGCATGCACAAGAGTCAACTTCAGAGTTTTACTGATCTAGCGATTTAATTAGGATGAGGTGGAGTGTTCAAGTTAGCAAGATGAGCTTGAAATGATTTGTTCGAGCAAGAGTTGACATAAATCATCACCGGATCTCGGTTCCCACCAATGGGGGATCCGTCTAGGCTAATCCTAGGGATCCGGCTCTCGTGACTAGGAAAGGATAAGTGATGTTTGAAATGTCTAAAGCCTATACCTTTTGAGTGTTTCAGTTCTCTAAGTGTCTTTAAATGGAAGGGTACTTAAATGTTCAAGGCGATGAGTGATGTAGCTAATGATTGCCTTATATGGAAGAAATTGGAACTTTCATGAGTACCAATGAATGAACAAAGATGACACTAAAATCTTGAGAGTGTCAAATGGAGCTAAATGATCCTAGTGATCGATAGTGACTTAGGATAATGTCTTGGAGAAGATCCTAAAGGTTTTAAGGTGAAAGAACTAGAATTTGATCCATTTCGACCAATTTAGAGGTAAGGATGATTATGATCAATTTTGCCATAATCGAAAGATTTCTAAGTCTAGATGTGAGGATCATGTGAGAAATAATGAGTGATCTAGAGGCGGAAGAGTAATGATTTTAGGTGAAGCGATAGATCGAAAAGCACTTTGAGTGTGATCCTTAATGAGCTATGAGTGAGTGTGAAGCTTACTAAGCTTGAGAAGGACTTAAGACATCCTAAAGTATTAAGTTCACTAGTGTGAAGTAATCTAGGAACATGGTTTGAGGTGTAAAGTTGAAACTCCACTTCTATTTTCCGGATCCACGGATCCTTCACTTGAAGGATCCGGATAGTTACAAACTAGGGATCAGGCATCTGGACGATTTTTTTAACGATGGCGTTTGTTCTAAGTATCGAACTTAGAAGCTAATGATCTCTGAAGAAGCATACATGTATACAAGTAAAACATACTAAGAGCATGTAGAAATAGCACATAAGCAATTAAATGAGATCTAGCTCACAAGTAACACATAGGTTTATCAAACTTAACAACCGTTATTCAAGAAGCTCAAAATAGATTTACGGTCTAGATTAGTAAATCGTTTGTATTAACAATGGCGCGAGAGTAGATGATGGTGTTCAAGGCAAGAGGGTTGTTTTGGCCAACGGAAGCAATGAACTATGTATAGTCATTATGGATGGTGATTAGCATACAATGAACTTATAGAACAGAATCAAACACAATTTTAATGATCAAATCAGATTATAGAACTTACAAGTGATCCACAGCCACTATGGCTTGCACCTTGAAGATCTAGAACCACTAACCTATGTAACCACTAATCCTAATCCAGTACCACCTCAAATAGCTACTATTCAACCCAATTCCAAGCCTGCATCAACCCTGTACCATTTCTGCACCATTTTTGATCCGTGTTGACTTTTGTTGACCAAAGTTAAAAGGTGAATGAAACTTCAATATGAGCTTATGGAAAGATACTATGAGCTTATATAAGCTTATTTGAGATTTACTTGAGCTGTTAAAAGCTTTGAAACATGAGTTTGAAACTTTGAAACTTCAACGATTAACACAATGTAATGAGATTTGCCTTGAACTGAAATGGATGTTTAAAACAAGTTGAATCACACTTAGAAGCTGTTATAGGATACATAAACTTAGAAATACAAAGTTAAACTATTTAAGACATGGTAATTAAAATTTGACATACATTTTAAAATAACTAAAACTAACTAAGTTCTTCTTGCTTTTCTTGGCCTTTTATACACCCAATCATCTTCTCTCTCCTCCTTCCGAATAATTCCCGGCATGAATCTTGACCATAGGATGTCTCAAGTGATCCTAGCCATTTAAAGGTTTTGGCGCCAAAAATGGTTTTAACCGTTTGTGAGATTGAGTGTTAGGTTTAGAGACATTTAATGCTCCTTGGCTTCTAGTGTTTGGAGGAGTAGGCATGATTATGGAAGAGATGGAGTGTTTGCGGTGTGAGCGCAGGGAATGATGGTGGTTTGGGTAGTCCAGTGAGGAGAGAGGAATGGGTGAGTCAAACCAAGTTTGGTGGTAATATAAAGAGGGGTCCAAATGTTTAATGATGTGGTCACAAAGGTATTAAAGGGTCCAATTGCATTTGACTAGTCCAAATGGTAGGAAAGGTTCTAAATATCATAGGGACTCAATTGTAATTTCTGAAACTGGGAGGGCCACTTCTGCCAATTATGCAAAGATGCTTCAGGGGCTGAAATTGCCAAGTGTCAATAGAACAAGGACCAAAGTTGCCATTTTCACATTTTCCAGGGACTAATTCTGCCAATTTTCAAAGTTGAAGGACCATTTTTGTAAATTTCTCAAACTTTTCACATTTTTCACCAAAGGACCAAATTTGACAATTTGTGATTTTAAAAGACCTTTGGTGACTTTTCTTTTGAAATTTTGGCTCGTGGACTATTTTGACAATTTTGTAAACTTGGGGACTAAACCGCAATTTTGCAAATTTGATATGTTTTTCATCCGATTTTGATAATTTTGCATTTAAAACACATAAAACACCGATTTGTGATATTTTGATCATTTTGATGTGTTTCGAGTGTTTTCGATGATTTTGCGTTTATTTTCAGATAAAATGATGAGTATTTACACACTCATCAATCCCCACATCGAGATATTGCTAGTCCCTAGCAATGATTTGAGAAAACATAATGGATTTTAAACTCTTTACCAAAAGCCATTACTTCGGAGTAGCCAAATGTTTCAGTTCAAGTAAGAACCATGGTACATCGATAACCATGTGATTTTGAGCAAACCACCGCCTTCCAACGGATTTGATTTGTCTTTACCGTAAGCCGCACTTTCCGGACTAGCCAACTCTTAGATAAATTATCAATATTATCTTTGGTGAGTGATTACCAATTATGGTTTTTCCACCGCCTTTACCACAAGCCATAATCTTATGCTAGCCAACTCTTCACTTTTTAGGATATGGTGAGTTGAACACCATACAATTTTGGGCAAATTGCAAGCCATATAAACGGATTTGAGAAATCTTTACCAAGAGCCGCTTGTTCTCGGATTAGCTAATCCTTTTGTCTTACGTATATGGCGGATCGATAACCAAATGAGAAAGTGTAAAACACTTACTCCAAAAAAAAATTTTTTTTTTTTTTTTTTTGCCAAAAGCGGGGATTAGGCGGTATATTTTCATGATAAAATTCGTGAGAATCCCCCACACTTAGAAATGAATATTGCCTCAATATTCAAAGTACCATGGTTATGCCGAAACAAAGAACGAAAAGGAAATATTACGGCCATTATTTAGAAAGAATTTTTTTTTTTTTTTTTTTTTTTTTTTTTTTTTAAACATGTGGCAACCCCCACACTAGGGTGGTAGAAAGAGGTGAGAAGACGTAAATACGGGTGAAAACCCATATGGCATGCTATCGTTTTTGATTACCGAGTCGCTAGCTTGACTCGATCCCCGCATTCATTGGTTCATGGGAAAGTTTGAAGATCCGGACAACCATGGATGGAATGTCCTCTCCAAAGTAATGCTTCACCGATGACCATTCACTTTAAAATTAGGACCATCGGGTTGAGATAACTCAATGGTGCCATAAGGATAAACCTTAGCGATGGTAAATGGACCGCACCAACGGGACTTGAGCTTTCCGAGAAAATCTTCAATCTTGAATTGAAAAGAAGGACTCGATCACCAACGTTGAAAACGCGGTTCTTGATTTTTGAGTCATGAATCTTCTTTGTCTTTTGTTTATAGATCAAAGAGTTCTCGTAAGCTTGATCACGGAGTTCATTTAATTCATTCATTTGAACTTTCCGATGATCACCCACCGTCGAATATCAAAGTTAGCATGCTTCAAGGCCCAAGATGCCTTGTGCTCGAGCTCAACCGGAAGATGACACGCCTTCCGCACACCCACCAGTATGGAGTGCACCGATGGGTGTTTTGTGTCGTCACGGAAGGCCCGAGTGCGCCATCTAACCTATCCGACCAAGAGGCACGGTTTTCACCAACCGCCCTCTCCAAGATTCTTTAATCCCCGATTAGAAACTTCCACTTGCCCACTTGTTTCGTGGGTGGTACGCAGAGAAGTACGTGAGTTACACCATACTTTTGCATGACTCTTGCAAATTGGTCATTGCAGAAATGCGCACCACGATCACCGATGATGGCTCGTGGAGTTCCAAACCTAGCAAATAAGGATTTCAAGAATTTCACCACAACTGGCATCGCTGGTGGGTAAAGCTTTAGCTTCAACCCATTTTGACAAGTAGTCAACGCCACGAGTATGTACTTATTTCCATGAGAAGAAGGAAATGGCCCCATAAAGTCAATGCCCCATATGTCAAAAATCTCACACACTTGAATGGCGCTTTTGCGGCATTTCATTCCTTTGTGAGATATTCCGTGACGCTGACAAGCGTCATGTGTTTTGACGAATTCATGGGCATCCTTATAGATCGTGGGCCAATAGAATCCCGAATCAAACACCTTCTTGGCGGTGTAGTTGGGGCTATGATGTCCCCAAGAGGGTCCGTAATGGCAAGCCTTGAGAATGTCAATAGCTTCCCGACCATACACACATCGCCGGATGACTTGATCCGCATGTATTTTAAACAAGTAGGGTCGTCCCGTAAATAATGTTTCACATCCTTAAAGAATTTATTTTTCCGCTGGGACGACATCCTTTCACCACAAAGTTACCCGCATGGTAATTTGCAAAGTCGGCAAACCATGGGGTAGAAGAATCTCCACTAAAAGAAACCATATTGAGTGTTTCGAGAGGAAATGTTTCATTAATTCCTTTTTCTCGAACACATTTTGGTGAGGGTTCTCTAATCGGAGAGATGATCGCAACTGTGTTCTCGCCTCCTTTTTATCACGAATGATGATATCAAATTCTTGTAGGAGGAGAACCCAACGAGCAATCTCGCTTTGCATCTTGTTTTGCAAAGAGATATTTGAGTGCCGAGTGATCCGTGATACACCACGCATTTGGTCAAGATAAGATATGGTCGAAACTTTCAAACGCATACACCACCGCTAATAATTCTTTTTCCGTAGTGGTGTAATGGGTCCGAGCTTCACCATAGTTTTGCTCGCGTAGTGGATTGGTGGAAATGTTTGGTTTTATGCTGCCCCAAGACCGCACCGATTGCAAAATCACTTGCATCGCACATGAGCTCAAGGGTAAATCCCATGGGGCAACTAGAATGGGTGCTTCCGTAGTTTTTCTTAAGTGTTTCAAAAGCTTCGATGCACTCAGAGAGAAGATGAAAGGAGCATCTTTTCGAGAAGATGGGTCATGGTCGAGCGATTTTAGAGAAATCTTGAATAAATCTACGATAAAACCCGCATGACCAAGAAAACTCCTAACACCTTTGACAAGAGTGGGATGAGGTAGTTTAGCAATGACATCAACTTTGCTCTATCAACCTCAATCCCATTCTTAGAAATCTTATGGCCGAGGACTATGCCTCTTTGACCATAAAGTGGCTCTTCTCCCGCTTTAGACATAGATTGGTGTCTTCACACCTTTAAGCATTTTGTCTAAGTGGGAGAGACATGTCCGAAATGAGTCCCCAATGACCGAGAAGTCATCCATAAACACCTCCATAGTTTCCGATCATGTCGTGGAAAATCGCCATCATACATCTTGGAACGTGCCAGAGCATTGCATAAGCCAAAAGGCATACGCCCAGAGGCAAACGTCCCGTATGGGCGTGTGAATGTGGTTTTCTTGATCCAATGGATCAATGGGGATCCGAAGTAACCCGAGAAACCATCAAGGAAACAATAGTACTGCTTCCTCGCTAATCTCTCAAGCATCCGTCCATGAAGGGTAGAGGAAAATGGTCTTTACGGTGGCTTCGCTTAACTTTCGATAGTCAATACACACACGCCATCCCGTAACCAATCGAGTTGGAATCAACTCGCTTTCTTCATTCGTGACAACAAGAATGCCACCCTTTTTGGAACGCAATGAATTGGGCTAACCCAAGGACTATCGAGATCGGGTAAATCAAACCGCATCAAGAAGTTTGAGAACCTCTTGTTTGATAACCTCGTGAATCTTAGGATTCACCCTTCTCTCGACTTTTGACCGGCTTGAAGTCATCCTCCATTAAGATTTTGTGAGTACAAAACTCGTGGTTGATACCCTTTATATCGGAGAGTTTCCAAGCAATTGCTTGCTTGTGCGACTTCAAGACCTTTATGAGAGCAGCTTTTCCTCCTCACCAAGTCTTTAGCAATTATGACGGTAATTTATCATCACCTCCAAGAATGCATACTCTAGATGAGGAGGTAGGTCCTAAGTTCAACCTCGAAATTCTTCAAGAAGATTGCACCGATTTGATTTCCTCCTTAGTGATCTCTTTCGAGGAGTGAAGGTAATGGATCTTCATTGAGCAATTGCTCAAGATAGAGAATATCCTCCGAATCATAAACACCATCAATTCCAGCGGAATTGATTCATCAAGAGCCAAGAATTCATCGATCTCTTCCAGAGGAAGTCACCTCCTCAAACGGAGTGAGAGAGGGGAAGAGTCGGCAATGATAGGTTGAGAAGATGTGGTGGAATTGGAATTTCCACCACGTAATTATGAAGATAACCAAGAAACTCTTGAGAGTACTCCTCAAGCAATGTCAATTAAATCGACTCGATTAATTGATTCAAGATCACATTTGAGGAGTACCTCAAGTTTGATCGAGGTTAAAGGTACAACTTCATTACCCACACGAGAGTGATCTCTTGCTCAAATACATCTATAAGAGCACGGCCCGCCCTCAAGAATCCCCGCCCAACAATGAGGGAACTCGAGGATCAAGATCGAAATCAACGACCACAAAGTCACCGAAGTGGAACTTTCCTACTTTGACAAATACATCCTCGGCAATGCCAAGAGGACGCGAGATAGATCGATCCGCAAGCTCAAGAGTCATGCGTGTAGGAATAAGTTCCTAAGAGAAAGTTGCTTCCACATCGAATAAGGCATCGATTGATGCTTGCACCAAGATCGGCAAGGGCAAAGCATTCAATCATCCCGTGAAAACACAAGGAAGAAGAAATTTTCCGGATCTCCTAGCTTCTCGAAGCTTTTTAACAAGATCACGAGCAATTCTCATTCAAAGGAGTTTTAGCCATTTCAAATGCCTTCTCTTTGTTGCTCAACATATGTTTCGTGAGTGGATGCAACTTTGGCATCAACATGATGGCATCCGCGGCTTATGTCAAAGTGAAGCTCTTGGAAAATTTGAAAGAACTTTTCCATCCGATGACTAGCTTTCTCATGAGCTTTTGCTCATGTAACCGTGAGGGTAAGGAATAGAAGTTTTGATTTAGGTCAACAACCGGAGGTTCAAAACAACCTGTGCTTGGGTTTGGGGACAACCCGAGGATGGACATTATTGGCACCTCCGTTATTAGTAGGAAGTTCCTTGTCCTTTGTCGCCTCGTGTTCGCTTTCCACTACCTTCGGAGAGAGGAAGAAGAGGTAGTAGGAACAATGGGTCCAAAATAAGAAGCACCACTGGTTGTGATCGCTTTGCATCGCCTCTGATTAGCGATCGTGTTGCTAGGTAAAGTACCGAGCCCGAGGGTCGATCATTTAAAGACTTCTTGATCTCGTAAACTGGTCGACCAACAACCGATTCATTTCCTCTTGGGATTTCATGAATTGTTTCAACAACTCATCGATGATGGGCCGCTTGGAACAATGGCTTGAGTTTGCACAGGAAATTTCGCCTCTATTGTTAGGATTAGGCCTTGATTTTGAAAATTTCTTGATTATTTCCATGAAAATACCCTTGGTTGAAATTTCCCGACTGGTTTCTATTGTAATTTCCTTGATGTTGGAAATTTTGATTTCGATTTTGAAAACCGTTGTTTTGATTGAAATGACCTTGGTTTTGAAAACCTTGGTTCGGTCTATTCGATTCGTTACGGTTTTGATTTTGATTGAAACCGGAGGTCCAGAGTAGTGGTTAGACGGTGGTTCGCCTCATAGGAGCACGATATTGATTGCCTCCTTGATTAGACATCCCGCCCACAAAGATTGGCTTCAAAGGGTTACCATCGGTGGCCATACGCTTATAGTAAGCATGGGGCCACCACAGTAACACGACTTCCACTTTCTTAACTTCAGCAGAGTGAAGTTTGTGGAAAAGAGACTTTCTTCCGTTGGAAAGAACCAAAGCTTGATAGCTTCGTGAGTTTATCAATCTTAGCATCGGTGCTAGACCGACTCACGGCGATGAAGAAGAAGAAGGACCAACACCGACTTGGGAAACAACCGCTTGCTTGCAAAGGCGGACTTTAGACTTGTTTTCGATTATCGCTAAAGCTTCTTTGACAGCTTTGTTTAGGAAATTTCCTCCGCGGAGGAATTGAGAGAATCTTGATCGATTGACTCACCCATTGTAGAAAGTGTCGAGTTGCATCAACTCGAGAAACCGTGGTGAGGACATTTATAAGCAATTCCTTGAAACGATCCCACGATTCATCAAGGATTCATCAAACTTCGAGTGAACTTGATGATTTCATTTTAAGACTCGTGGTCTTGGAAGGTGGATAGAATTCATTCACAAATTTCTTCACCGATCTTCCCATGTCTCTATAGACCGAGGGGTTGTTTTTCAAGCCAAACCGGCTTGCCCTCAAGAGAAAATGGGAATGTAAGAAGCTTAACAAATTTCGTCGGCGGACATTCTTATACTTGATGGTAGATGCAATCTTGTTAAACCATCTTATATGAGCACGAGGATCATCCCGCCAAAACCGAAGAATTGATTTGAGGTTACAAGATTCAAGAACCCGGTCTTGAGTTCAAAATTTTCACCACGATGGTCGGCATAACGATAGCATCTCCATACCCGCCGATGGGTGCCCGGAGAAGCTCACACATAGGAATTTCATCCGCCATGATAATGGAGTAGTGTGAACATCCGGATCTCGATCCGATCGATGGAGCAGAAGTTCACGAACACGCCTTCTTGGAATCTTGACAAGCTCACGAAATGGGCTTACAGATCTAGAAGAGCGAAAAGATATACTAGAGTTAACTCTAAGGAAACTCGAGTTAAGGAGAGAAATGGAATTATGAAAATCTTTCGATGAGAATGAGAATTATGAAGACGCTTTATAAAAATCGTGGTGAGAAGAATCTTTATGGGTTTTCCGTTCAAACGTCGATATCACAACAAAATCAATTAACACAAAATCGAGGCAAAACAACAATGTGAACTTAACCAATAATCCAAGATGAATGGCTTTTTGAAAAGGTACACCAATCACAATGGACACAAAGGCAAGTTTTAAATCTTTAGTTCGAACTTATTATGGTCGCACCCCGCTAGGTAGTGCACCGCCTTGGTTTTCGTGGTAATCTTTTAAGTTGTTTATTATTTTAATCTTTTGTATTTTTATTATTTGATACATATATAGAAACAAAAGAAAAATATTTTTGTGTTTTATACGCTTTTGGATGTTTTGGGTTTTGGATTTTTAGAAGAAAATATGATATATATATATATAGAGATGGATGATATAAACAAAGAGTGAGGATTCAAACAACTAATCTGCTAACACGAAGATAGATCAAGACACCCCAAGCATCGGGGCGCCAAAAATTGATGCATGTAAAAGAATCATTAAGTTCTCTCACGCAAGCGTAAGAAACCTTAAAACATTTCAAACACGAAATCAATGAAGATCCGAGAGTATAATGTTTCCCGGTCGTTATGTCCCAATGAGCTATGCGATGGATTATCAAACGCTTAGTGATCGAGGAGTTTGAACGAAAAGGATTATGATTATGATTATAACTACGGAAAAGCCAACAAATTACAACGGCTTAAATGCAAATTAAAGAAAATTAAAAGATAAAATCTATTAAATAAACGCTATCACTATTTTTAAAATGATGTTTTTGTTTTTATGTTTTTATAAACCGAAATTAAAATCTACGCGACGTACAAATTAAAAAGTGAAACTAAAGCAATATTAACCCTAAAAATATGAAAATGATATTTTTACAATCCTAATGATAAAAGAAAATTTTTAGAAAAAGAAAATTATTTTTATAACTAATTATCTAATTATTATTAATTAAAACTATTTTAACTATTTAATAATTAACTAAAATACAAGAAATTAGGAAACAAAGCTAGAAAAATAAAATTATGAAATGGAAAAGTCTAAAATATCAAACTAGAATTTTCAAAACTATTTTTGTATTTTTTTTGATTATTTTTCTATTTTTATGAATTTTAAACTATTTAAAACTAATTAAATTACTAAAATTACCAAATAAACTATGAAAATCTGGAAAATTACTTTTTTCACTTCTTATATTTATCTAAACTTAACAAAATTGAAAAATTATTTTTGGAACCTTTTCGAATTTTTGTATTAAAAGCTAATTAAAATTGATTAAAATCTATTTAAATTGAGAAAAATAGCAAATGAAGACCAAAAATTATGAAACTTTCAGGAAAATTCTAAAATGATATATAGAATCTATGAAAATGGAAAACAACAGCTTATGTGTAAGATTAATGAGCTACTAGTGCAAACCGCTATTGAAATAAGCTACAAGAATAAGCTAATAAGCTAGATAAGCCACCAAACAAAGATGAACAAAGCTCAAGAGTACTAAAATAAGCTAATTACAACTGATTATAACTACTCCTAACAAGCCTAAAGCTCGATCAAAGGAATAAGCCAACCGATATTCCACCAAACAATGAAACACCCCACTGCTTGAGCTTATGCACAAGCTCAACTAATAAGCTAGCCCGAAAACCACTTATGCAGTCTTACTAAGCACCGCCAACTATGATTGTGCCCAAAATCAAGTCCTAAACTCTTATGAATTCAAGCACAATGCAACAATCGACAAAAGTCGATTCACTCGAGTGTGGCAGAGCAGGCGATACAAGCTAAAGTGACTAGCTTATTTGAAGCTCAAGATGACCAAACCAGCCACCAAAAGTGATTATCAAATTTAGACCAGTTGAAATTTTTATATCCAAAGTTTCAAAGTCTCAAACTCGCTTATGAATTAGAAATTGACTATCAAAGTTTTGTGAAAAACCGTTTTAACAACTTGATGATTTTCGACTTTTGAAGAATACCACTCAAACTTTGACCAAAATGAGTTTTGATCCAAATTAATGAACTGATTATGATGTTTTAACACTATGAATGATAACCACAAGCTAGATCTAACCAATCCAAACCAAATTACCAAGCTATGACACCAACCGATTTTGATGATTCAAAGCTAGAGCAGATTAAAGTGATTTTGACTTTATGAGTAAAATACTCAAACCAAGACCTCAAATGACTTCCAATTAACTACCTAAACAAGTACCAACTACTCTACACAAGTCTAACTACTCTCTATCTCGATTAATCAGCTAAGCCAAACACTACTTAACTAATTAATTAATGAACTAAAATGATTAAGACTAGCACCAAGCTATTTAAGCATCAAACTAACGATTAAACCTAATCAATCATCATTATAGTTTTAATGATTCAAACACAAATTTAATGATCAAAAAGATTTAGAACTTACAAGTGGTCCAAGCCACTATGGCTTGCATTTTGAAGATCTACAAGAGAACCCTAGCCTAACCACTAACCTATCAATACCAACCCAAATAGCTCCTATTCAACCCATTCCATGCCTCGCATCAACCCAAATCCTTTCTCGCATCATTTTGACCCGTGTTGACTTTTGTTGACCAAGGTTCAAAGGTGAATGAAACTTGAATATGAGCTTATGGAAAGCTATTATGAGCTTATATGAGCTTATTTGAGATTGAACTTGAGTCGCTAAAAGCTTTGACACATGAGTTTGAAACTTTAAAATTTCAACAGCTAACACAATAATGAGATTTGCCTTGAACTAAAATGGATGTTTAAAACAAGTTGAAATACACTTAGAAACCGTTATTTGATACACATAAACTTGAAATACAAAGTTAAACTATTTAAGACATGGTAATTAAAATTTCGACATACATTGTAAAATAACTAAAACTAACTACTTCTTTCTTGCTTCTCTTGGCCTTTTATACACCAAAACCTCTCTCTCTCTCCTTCGAATAATCCCAAGATGAATCTTGACCATAGGATGTCTCAAAGTGATCCTAGCCATTTAAAGCATTTTGGCGCCAAAACTGGTTTAACCGTTGTGAGATTGAGTGTTAGGTTGAGGCATTTAATGCTCCCCTTGGCTTCTAGTGTTTGGAGGGGGTAGGGATGATGATTATGGTGAGATGGAGTGTTTTGGTGCAGCGAAGGGAGGAATGATGGTGGTTGGGGTATCACGCCGAGGAGAGAGGGAATGGTGCGGGTCAAAGGGTTTGACCGGTTTATAATAAAGAGGGGTCCAAAATGTTGGATACGGGTTGGTCACGGTAAAGGGTATGGGATTGAGGGGTAAAGTTTGGGCCATTTTAATTAGGGTCCAAATGGTGGAAAGGTTTAAATACACAAGGACCATATGTGTAATTTTCAAACCCAAGGGACCAAACTTGTAATTATGAAAAGATGTCAAAGGGACTGAAATTGCCAAGTGTCAATATTACAAGGACCAAATTTGCCATTTTCAATTTTCCAAGGACTAATTTTGCCAATTTTCAAAGTCAAGGACCATTTTGTAAATTTCTCAAACTTTTCACATTTTTCACCAAAGGACTAAATTTGACAATTTATGATTTTAAAAGGACCTTGGTGACTTTTCTTTGAAATTTTGGCTCGTGGACTATTTTTGACAATTTTAGAAACTGGGGACTAAACCGCAATTTTGCAAATTTGATATGTTTTTCATCCGATTTTGATATTTTTGCATTTAAAACACATAAAACACGATTTGTGATATTTTGATCATTTTGATGTGTTTCGAGTGTTTTCGATGATTTTGCAGTTTATATTAGATACAAAAATGATGAGTATTTACACACTCATCAATCCCCACATCGAGATATTGCTAGTCCCTAGCAATGATTTGAGAAAACATAATGGATTTTAATCTCTTTACCAAAAGCCATTACTCGAGTAGCCAAATGTTTCAGCTCAAGTAAGAACCATGGTACACCGATAACCATGTGATTTTGAGCAAACCACCGCCTTCCAACGGATTTGATTTGTCTTTACCGTGCCGCACTTTCCGGACTAGCCAACTCTTAGATAAATTATCAATATTATCTTTGGTGAGTCGATTACCAATTATGGTTTTTCCATCGCCTTTACCACAAGCCATAATCTTATGGCTAGCCAACTCTTCACTTTTTAGGATATGGTGAGTTGAATACCATACAATTTTGGGCAAATTGCAAGCCATATAAACGGATTTGAGAAATCTTTACCAAGAGCCGCTTTGCTCGGATTAGCTAATCCTTTTGTCTTACGCATATGGCGGATCGATAACCAAATGAGAAAGTGTAAACACTTACTCCAAAAAAATTTTGGCCAAAACGGGGATTAGGCGGTATATTTACATGATAAAATTCGTGAGAATTCCCCACACTTAGAAATGAATATTGCCCTCAATATTCAAAGTACCTGCGGTTATGCCGAAACAAAGAACGAAAAGGGAAATACTACGCCATTATTTAGAAAGAAGATTTTTTTTTTTTTTTTTTTTTTTTTTTTGAAACATGCTGGCAACCCCCACACTAGGGTGGTAGAAAGAGGTAAGAAGACGTAAATATGGGTGAAAACCCATATGGCATGCTATCGTTTTTGATTACCGAGTCGCTAGCTTGACTCGATCCCCGCATTCATTGGTTCATGGGGAAAGTTTGAAGATCCGGACAACCATGGATGGAATGTCCTCTCCAAAGTAATGCTTCACCGATGACCATTCACTTTAAAATTAGGACCATCGGGTTGAGATAACTCAATGGTACCATAAGGATAAACCTTAGCGATGGTAAATGGTCCGCACTAACGGACTTGAGCTTTCCGAGAAAATCTTCAATCTTGAATTGAAAAGAAGGACTCGATCACCAACGTTGAAAACGCGGTTCTTGATTTTGAGTCATGAATCTTCTTTGTCTTTTGTTTATAGATCAAAGAGTTCTCGTAAGCTTGATCACGGAGTTCATTTAATTCATTCATTTGAACTTTCCGATGATCACCACCGTCTCGAATATCAAAGTTAGCATGCTTCAAGGCCCAAGATGCCTTGTGCTCGAGCTCAACCGAAGATGACACGCCTTCCGCACACCACCAGTATGGAGTGCACCGATGGGTGTTTTGTAAGTCGCACGGAAGGCCCAGAGTGCGCCATCTAGCTTATCCGACCAAGAGGCACGGTTTTCACCAACCGCCCTCTCCAAGATTCTTTAATCCCCTGTTAGAAACTTCCACTTGCCCACTTGTTCGTGGGTGGTACGCAGAGAGGTACGGTGAGTTACACCATACTTTTGCATGACTCTTGCAAATTGGTCATTGCAGAATGCGCACCACGATCACCGATGATGGCTCGTGGAGTTCCAAACCTAGCAAATAGAGATTTCAAGAATTTCACCACAACTCGGCATCGTTGGTGGGTAAAGCCTTAGCTTCAACCCATTTTGACAAGTAGTCAACGGCCACGAGTATGTACTTATTTCCATGAGAAGAAGGAAATGGCCCCATAAAGTCAATGCCCCATATGTCAAAAATCTCACACACTTGAATGGCGCTTATGGCATTTCATTCCTTTGTGAGATATTCCGTGACGCTGACAAGCGCACTGTGTTTTGACGAATTCATGGGCATCCTTATAGATCGTGGGCCAATAGAATCCCGAATCAAACACCTTCTTGGCGGTGTAGTTGGGGCTATGATGTCCCCAAGAGGTCCGTAATGGCAAGCCTTGAGAATGTCAATAGCTTCCCGACCATACACACATCGCCGGATGACTTGATCCGCACAGATTTTAAACAAGTAGGGTCGCCCGTAAATAATGTTTCACATCCTTAAAGAATTTATTTTTCCGCTGGGACGACATCCCTTTCACCACAAAGTTACCCGCATGGTAATTTGCAAAGTCGGCAAACCATGGGGTAGAAGAATCTCCACGAAAAGAAACCATATTGAGTGTTTCGAGAGGAAATGTTTCATTAATTTCCTTTTCTCAAACACATTTTGGTGAGGGTTCTCTAATCGAGAGATGATCGCAGACCTGTGTTCTCACTCCTTTTTATCACGAATGATGATATCAAATTTTGTAGGAGGAGAACCCAACGGAGCAATCTCGCTTTGCATCTTGTTTTGCAAAGAGATATTTGAGTGCCGAGTGATCCGTATACACCACGCATTTGGTCAAGATAAGATATGGTCGAAACTTTCAAACGCATACACCACCGCTAATAATTCTTTTTCCGTAGTGGTGTAATGGGTCCGAGCTTCACCATAGTTTTGCTCGCGTAGTGGATTGGCTGGAAATGCTTGGTTTTATGCTGTCCCAAGACCGCACCGATTGCAAAATCACTTGCATCGCACATGAGCTCAAGGGTAAATCCCCAATGGGCAACTAGAATGGGTGCCCGTAAGCTTTTTCTTAAGTGTTTCAAAAGCTTCGATGCACTCAGAGAGAAGATGAAAGGAGCATCTTTTTCGAGAAGATGGGTCATTGGTCGAGCGATTTTAGAGAAATCTTGAATAAATCTACGATAAAACCCGCATGACCAAGAAAACTCCTAACACCTTTGATGAGTGGGATGAGGTAGTTTAGCAATGACATCAACTTTGCTCTATCAACCTCAATCCCATTCTTAGAAATCTTATGGCCGAGGACTATGCCTCTTTGACCATAAAGTGGCTCTTCTCCCGCTTAGACATAGATTGGTGTCTTCACACCTTTTAAGCATTTTGTCTAAGTGGGAGAGACATGTCCAAATGAGTCCCCAATGACCGAGAAGTCATCCATAAACACCTCCATAGTTTCCGATCATGTCGTGGAAAATCGCCATCATACATCTTTGAACGTGCTGTGAGCATTACATAAGCCAAAAGGCATACGCCAGATAGGCAAACGTCCCGCATGGGCAGTGAATGTGGTTTTCTTGATCCAACGGATCAATGGGGATCCGAAGTAACCCGAGAAACCATCAAGGAAACAATAGTACTCGCTCCTCGCTAATCTCTCAAGCATCCGTCCATGAAGGGTAGAGGAAAATGGTCTTTACGGTGGCTTCGCTTAACTTTCGATAGTCAATACACACACGCCATCCCGTAACCAATCGAGTTGGAATCAACTCGCTTTCTTCATTCGTGACAACAAGAATGCCACCCTTTTTGGAACGCAATGAATTGGGCTAACCCAAGGACTATCGAGATCGGGTAAATCAAACCGGCATCAAGAAGTTTGAGAACCTCTTGTTTGATAACCTCGTGAATCTTAGGATTCACCCTTCTCTCGACTTTGACCGCCGCTTGAAGTCATCCTCCATTAAGATTTTGTGAGTACAAAACTGTGGTTGATACCCTAATATCGGAGAGTTTCAAGCAATTGCTTGCTTGTGTGACTTCAAGACCTTTATGAGAGCAGCTTTTCCTCCTCACCAAGTCTTTAGCAATTATGACGGTAATTTATCATCACCCTCCAAGAATGCATACTCTAGATGAGGAGGTAGGTCCTTAAGTTCAACCTCGGAAATTCTTCAAGGAAGATTGCACCGATTTGATTTCCTCAATCGTGATCTCTTTCTGAGGAGTGAAGGTAATGGATCTTCATTGAGCAATTGCTCAAGATAGAGAATATCCTCCGAATCATAAACACCATCAATTCCAGCGGAATTGATTCATCAAGAGCCGAATTCATCGATCTCTTCCGTAGGAAGTCACCTCCTCAAACGGAGCGAGAGAGGGGAAGAGTCGGCAATGATAGGTTGAGAAGATGTGGTGGAATTGGAATTTCCACTCACGTAATTATGAAGATAACCAAGAAACTCTTGAGAGTACTCCTCGAAGCAATGTCAATTAAATCGACTCGATTAATTGATTCAAGGTCACACTTGAGGAGTACCTCAAGTTTGATCGAGGTTAAAGGTAATGCCTTCATTACCCACACGAGAGTGATCTCTTGCTCAAATACATCTATAAGAGCACGCCCGTCCTCAAGAATCCCGCCCAACAATGAGGGGAACTCGAGGATCAAGATCGAAATCAACGACCACAAAGTCACCGGAAATGGAACTTTCCTACTTTGACAAATACATCCTCGGCAATGCCAAGAGGACGCGATATAGATCGATCCGCAAGCTCAAGAGTCATGCAGTAGGAATAAGTTCCTAAGAGAAAGTTGCTTCCACATCGAATATGGCATCGATTGATGCTTGCACCAAGATCGGCAAGCAAAGCATTCAATCATCCCGGAAAAACACAAGGAAGAAGAAATTTTCCGGATCTCCTAGCTTCTCGGAAGCTTTTTAACAAGATCACGAGCAATTCTCATTCAAAGGAGTTTTAGCCATTTCAAACAGACTTTTCTTTGTTGCTCAACATATGTTTCGTAGTAGATGCAAACTTTGGCATTAACATGATGGCATCCGCGAAGCTTATGTCAAAGTGAAGCTCTTGGAAAATTTGAAAGAACTTTTCCATCGATGACTAGCTTTCTCATGAGCTTTTGCTCATGTAACCGTGAGGGTAAGGAATAGAAGTTTTGGATTTAGGGTCAACAACTGAGGTTCAAAACAACCTGTGCTTGGGTTTGGGGACAACCCGAGGATGGACATTGTTGGCACCTCCGTTATTAGTAGGAAGTTCCTTGTCCTTGTCGCCTCGTGTTCGCTTTCCACTACCTTCTGGAGAGAGGAAGAAGAGGTAGTAGGAACAATGGGTCCGTAATAAGAAGCACCACTGGTTGTGATCGCTTTTGCATCGCCTCTGATTAGCGATCGTAATGGGAATTTTAATGTGGATAAGTTTGATTTTTACTGGACTAGCATTTGCAATTTGATCGGACATTTTGAAATTTCAAACCAATTTGTAAATTGAAATGTTTATGTTTGAAATTTTGATAAATAAATTTGCATTTGATCAGTCAAATGTGCAGCATTTGTAATTTGATAATATGGATTTAACCATTTCTAAATTTAGCTTAGGTGCAATTTATTGAAAATGACTTATGCATTTGAAATTTTATCCATGTCAAGATATGAAACAAGATGATTTGAACATTATCAAACATTATTTACCGATCGATTTTCCAGATTCTAGAAAGTCAAATGTTTGAGACATATTTGGATTTTCAACGTACACCATTATATCATATACTGGTTTACAAATTTTAAACCTTATTGAACCAATTTATCGAAGTACAAAGTGATTTAGAAATTAGCCGGTTTTACAATTTTTCTTGGACAGCACGATTTCCGGAAATGTATCTGATAATCAAATATTAAAAATTTCTTTAATAAATACTTATTTGCAAGCGATTCGATATTATGCAATTATTAGAATGATGTATATTGAATATTCAAATTGCCTTTAAAGAACAAAAGGATGAGATTAACAATTTAAACCAATTTTTTTTTTATTTGTTCTTTTTAAGATTTAAAACTGGTAAATTTTTAATGTAAAAAAGCCATTCACGGTAAATGTTCATCGTAATTACGATCCATCGTTATGGAATCTGGCAAATGGTAATGATTTAAAGTACCGCGTTACAAACTCGTGAATTGAATAAAAGTTAGTTTATTTTCACTTTAACTTAGTATGGTTAAAACATCAGTCAATTACTTTAGATGGTAGATGAACAAAACATTGGATGCAACGCTTAAAGATCGTTTATCTTATCATTGCATGGTTTCTGATCCCGTTAAAGGTTCGTACAAATCGAATTTTAACTTCTTATTTAAATAGCAAATTCCTTGCCTTATTGATTGGACTCGGCTCGCCGTAATTGGTTAGATCGCTGGGGTCACAACTAATTTAGAGATCAACGAATACTCGACATGTAGGTTACCATGTTTCAGCAATCTTCACCATTGATTAACCATGAGAATGTAGGTGAAACAGGATGCAGCTTACCGATCTTTGCTATTCGAAATTCCTTTCATTCGACGATTCACGTTTGGATCTGTTCCAATTTAGTTCCGAACACTGTGGACGTTGATAGCTTAGACATGTCCAGTGCAATGAGTCTCAGCCAGATGCACAAGTCACCATGACATTGGATCCACCTGTAGTTTCGATTTCAAACCAAACTTCTCGAAGACGTTACCAATTTCAAGGATATTTTAACTCCTGATTCGAAAAATTCCGCATAAGTTCGAGTGCCAGAGTCGAATCAGCCTTGAGATGTTAGGACATTTCATTTCCTTTTCGAATTGTCAGTTCCGAATAGCGTCGTCATTTTCGAGCATCTTAAACTATGAAATTTCGACACTTGGGCATCTCCTGTCCGTATTAAGTTTGAGTCACTCCTGTCACACTCGATAAGTATGATTTTCCAGAGCAAACCCTAGAAATGTCTCACATGTGGGATCTGACACTTATCCAAGTTCATGTCTATGCTTAGAACCGGAATCGCATCACAAGAAGAGCTGCATGTTTAAGAATGTCATAAGATCTTTCTACTTATTAGGTCAAATCGTGATCAGGTTCGTGGTCTGAGATGGATGAGTTCAAGTGTGAAGAATCGTGTCAACCCGACTCAAAATCTCATTGACGATATGACGAAGTATTGTCAGCAACTGTCACAGATTTTTCAATTAGAATTATCAACTGCTTTCCTACGGGCAACAGTTAGCAAGATGCAATTTTTAAATTGTCAAGGGACGAAAGT
Organism: Chrysanthemum lavandulifolium; assembly: GCA_022545495.1. Classification (NCBI taxonomy): domain Eukaryota; kingdom Viridiplantae; phylum Streptophyta; class Magnoliopsida; order Asterales; family Asteraceae; genus Chrysanthemum; species Chrysanthemum lavandulifolium. The sequence goes on along the minus strand of CM040246.1, from coordinate 198,768,979 downwards.
TGAATAGTTCTGAAGGATGTAATCTCCCATTGTCCGAGTGCAAGAGAATGCATCCAACTTGTACTGCACTATCACATAGATTATTTGAGACAAAGGCCTTGCTAGAATGGTTGTGCGAGCATTTTCGAAGAGATCTGGATACAGACGTTTGGCAATTAATCTGTCAAATACAAAACCTACTCCTGAAGTTTTTGAAGGTTCAGCACCATATTTGAAGCGTTAGACATGCTAAAGCCTCTGAATCCATTGCAAGACATCGATGCGTCTCCGCACATGGATCTTCGAAACCTGGACACTAATGTCTTTCTCTTTAACATGCTGTTTAAAGATTTGTGGCGAGAACGGTATCAACACCATATTCCGAATGTTGGAATCGAACCTTAATCTTTAATGACATACCGATAGCAAGCAAACTCCTACAACCTCAAGAGCGACTCAAGTTTGGTCAATGGCATCAAGTCGATACCAATCCAGATTCTAGACCTCTTGTTACTCCGTGATCTCTTTGGGTGAGATGATCTTTCGGTTTGCGCTAATTCCATGATTTCAATCACTAGACTGAGGATCCATACAAGTTGAATCTCACTCTATTGGACTGCATTGCAAGAGTGAATTTCGCCAATTTTCAAAGTTGAAGGACCATTTTGTAAATTTCTCAAACTTTTCACATTTTCACCAAAGGACCAAATTTGATAATTTGTGATTTTAAAAGACCTTTGGTGACTTTTTCTTTTGAAATTTTGGCTCGTGGACTATTTTGACAATTTTGTAAACTTGGGGACTAAAACGCAATTTTGCAAATTTGATATGTTTTCATCCGATTTTGAAAATTTTGCATTTGAAACACATAAAACACCTGATTTGTGATATTTTGATCATTTGATGTGTTTACGAGTGTTTTCAGATGATTTTGCAGTTTAAATGGTACAAAATGATGAGTATTTACACACTCATCAATTAACTAAAAGAAAAATTAATTTTACAACTTGTTTGATTAGTAATCCTAAGATAATGCAAAGTATTTCCATTGTAAACTTACTTTAGGAAAACATAGAGTATAAATTTCCCAGTGAGAGAATGAATATGAGGCACATTAGCGGTGCTCAATTCTGACTAAACACGACCATTTTACGGGTGATTCCACATACCCAACTTCTATGAAGGAAGCAATTCAACCGTTAGGTCAAATTGAGTTTCTAGTGCAATAAATTCTCCAATATTCATTCTCAAGTTAGGAAAATTTATATTCCTACAATGGCCTATCAAGAGTAACAATGATGATACTTTGCTTCGCTTAATATTATACTTGAGACAACTAAGGTGTGAAGGCGTCATGTTAAAATTAAGTTTAAAAGTTGTCCATATGGTAAACAACAAAAATGGTTGGATGAGCTAGTTCAACATATGTTGTTGGAAAGCTTTGAGTTTGGAATTTCGGATATGAACAATTATATTTGCGTTGCAAAATAATTTACTCGAGTATATCGGATAAAATAATCAAGTTGTCAATCCTACTATGAAGCTTGGAGAGCGATCATTAACGAGGAAAATGAGAGTACATCATCAACACAAGTGTAGGTTATGATCCGATGTACATTCTTGTTGTTTTAGAAAACGATACAAGAACAAAAGAAATCATATAAGCACATAAAACATTTATGTTGCACACATGACAAACTCAATCAAAATCCATTTAGTGTGTTATATGTTTTAAACATTTTTCAACCTATATGACTTATCTAAGTATCTAAACTAACATTTTCGACACAACTAGATGTTATCCCAAATACTCCTTCAAATAGCACATTGATTAGTAGAACATTACTAAATCGACAAACAAGAGAATGAATAGCAAGGTAAGGAAACCACATATGTTATTCAATCAAACAAGCACAAAAGCTATTTGAGATAAGCAAATAATCAAGTAATGCAAAGAAGACAATTTATCATTTAGCATAACATACGAAAGTTCTTTTCATCGCTTTGTGTTAAAGATAAACATGTATACCAAGCTTGATTAGTTTCTTTTATATTTATAAATATAATCAAAACTTTAATTTCAATAGAGGACACATTGTTATTCAAAAGCGAAAGCATCCGTCTCCAATTAGATCAAAAGTTTGTGCAAAAGTTATGACCGAAAAATGACTTTCTATTATAAATCAATGATTCAGTAAATTATTGTTTTGAATCAGTGTATGAAATCATTTTTAAATGAAAGTAGACTCAAATACCTTTAAAACGATAGGTGGCACGACTTCAACGACTTACGGTTAAAAAGTTATGAATTTTGAAATTCGCATAAAAGCGTCTTCGTACCACGGATCCCACGGATCCTCGCTCGGAGGATCCGTCCGGTGTAACTCCGAGGATCGCGGATCCGATACGAAATTACAAAATGTACGTTTTGACCCGACGAAAGGTTTAGTCTTTGTAGAATTTTAGTGAAGTTATATTACCCATTTTACCTTTATTCAAGCTTGATTAACAAGATATCTAACAACAAAACTTCAAAGAAAAAATTACTAAAACACTTTTCATATTATGCTTATTATAAGATAGAAGCATATATCACCATTTTGTCCACAAGCAATTTAGCACGCTTTTTGACAAAAATTGTAACTAAGAAAACATACCTTTGTTGTATTCCTTGTATGGTTTTAGAAACCATAGGCGCGAAATACTTCATGATCTTCTAAGATACCCAAATCCTTTGCTATATTCTCTTTTATGGTTTTAGAAACCATAGACGAAAATACTTCATGATCTTCTAAGATACACAAATCCTAGTATGAAGAACTCTCGAAGGAAAAAATTAGAATGATCTATCACTATCCAACATATGATGATTTCTAAAACATGACTCTTTGTTTTAAGAAATTCCCTTCTTTGTAGTTTTCAAACATACATGGATCGTATCAAGTTTTCAAAGTACAATATACTATAAAAAACTTGGTAACGAAGCTCGATGCCAATTGTGAAAAACTAGAAGGGGGTTGAATAGTTTTACCAATTTAAAACTTCATTTTAAATATTTAGATCGACTTATGTCAATCTATTGGTTGTTTATGTTCGACGTTGATAGATAGATATATAAACGTGTAATGAAGATAAAGATGAAGAAGCACATCACCATGACACAAGTATTTATAGTGGTTCGGCTATAAGGACACCTTCCTTGCCCTACTCCACTCCCCCGAGTCACCTACTCGAGAGTTCGTAAACACTACACCAACTCCTTATGGCGAGAAGCCTTCATAACGCCGCTTAACCTTTTTCCTAAGTACAAAGCTAAATACCGAGTTCCTTCACACCAAGGCGAACCACACCTAACACAACGTCGCTTACCCTTTATACGGTGCTAGGCTAACCACCGAAGTTCTTTCACACCAAGGAGAACTAATCCTATCACGTCGCCTACCCTTTATTAGGTACTAGGCTAAGCACCTAGTTCCATTACTATGGAGGAACTACCCTTCATGACACAACACCTAATCTCAAGGAGATCCACCTTGTTACAACATCATCAAGGATATCACCATCCTTGAAATAAACAAATACTTATATGTATAACGATGCACCTCATCGATTATCGACCTAGGCATTCTTTCCAAATGCAACTTGATTTGATTCTTCTCATCCTTCACTAATGCTTTGACACGGATGATGAGCACCTTTCACTAATGCTTTCATCTTGACACTTTCGGCATTCTTCACTAATGCCTTCAACCCAACATCTATGGAGAAAGAAAGAACTATCAACAAGAGAACCTTAGTTGTCTTGATGATGACGGGCATGGCAACTCATGGACTTGAGCTTGCTCGTCTTTAAGAAGTGTGATCTCGCCTTTAAGAGGAACCTAGAGAATCACACAAAACAAAAGACAAACTATATAGATCACTTGGATCCGAGGTTAGAGGTTAGAATACTTGGGGAAGTATGTGTAAAGTGATGAGTAGAAAGGAAGAAATGGCTCTCTATTTATAGAGGAAATTCTCATCGTTCCCCGGATCCCAGGATCCTCCCACAGCGGATCCGGCTAGCGTAAAGCTAGGATCCGTGGACATCCCTTACCCATGGGTATTTTGGTTATGGGTCATGGGTTGATCCATGAATCTTTGGCTAGATACAATGTATCTCTTGAGTGCTCACCAAGGGTTCAATGTATCTAGTGTAACACCCCAAAATCACAATGTGACGGAGGAAGACTATTTGGGGTATTACTTAGAGGATCATAGTCACAAGTTATAGAAAAGCGGCTCTAAAGAGGCGTTTTAATAAAAAGTAGTTACCATTTCATAAATCTCGTTTAGAAACACAAAAGGGAATACCACATGTTTTGAAGTTACACAAAAGATAGTTTAAATATTTGTGAAATGATAACTTTAATCGAAAACAACACCACTTCAAGTGTCCCACGACATCCGCCTCCACGCCTTCATGAAATTTAATTAGTACACGAGATGAACATGCTTAAAAGTCAACAAAAGTTGAGTGATATTCATAGGTTTAAATAATAAGTTGAACACAAGTAAGAGATGATAATTGCTTGAATACAATCACCATGGAAAACATAGATTATTATTATGCGCTAAGCTCATGACACCAAACTAGCGCAGATACACCTAATTCTTGGCGTAAGTAATAATATTGCCCTCGAGATGGAATTGCCAATTCCATAGTTAACCAAATATAGTGCTTGGGTTATTTCCGATAACCGAGTCGGGTCGTTAATTCCCATAGTACTATCCACAATATTCGCTCACTAGCAAGTGATTAATGGTTCATGATGTAAGGGACTTATGCTGTGCAACTTAGGCTATAATAATAATGATCAAATAAGCATACAGTTTAAGAAAAGACTTGTGTTCTAGTTTATAGCATGCATCTCCCTCGCGGGTTTGAAAGAAATAAGTAAAGGCGAGGCTATGAACTCACCTTAGCAAATGGTATCCGAGTAGTGTAAGGTCAAGTAGTATGAGCACGAAGTACCAAATCACGCGACCTATAATTAGCATGGCAAGTCTTAGTTTATGGTTTTATTCATGACTTAGTGTATTTAAAGCAGTTGAAGTATTTTCGAGTTTGCGCTTAATTACGCTTATGTAGCAAGTTAAGTTTAAATAAGTTTCAAATGCTTGTAAGTCTTTGGCTCTTGGAAAAGTGAATGGAATAGTTTCTGAAGCATTCGTATAAGAGTTGGTTCAGTATATATATATTAAAGTGGAAATATTTATAAATCAACTTATATTTATTTGATTTTGTTTAGTTTGAAAAATATATATATATATACGTATAATATATATTTTATCTAAGTTGCGGGAAAATATTATATTTAGAAAAGCATAATATTTTCTAAATGTGATTGTCAAATAGGAATATGTATCAATTTTTATTTATGTGACGAAGACTTGTAAAAAAAATATAAATTTATTATCTTTTAGAAGTTTTAGGATGGGAAGCGTTAAGTGTAGATCTTGGAGGGTCCAAAGTTGTAAAGATTTATATAAGTTTCAAATTTTATAAGTATTTTAAGAAAATGTGTTAAGTGGTTCAAAGTAGAGGGTTGAAATCGTATATATCTATATTAGTTTTCAAGGCTTATAAGAGATTTTGAGAAATATGATAAGAGATGCGAAGTTTGGGGACTAGTTTTGTTAAAATACCAAAGTTACAATTTTATACAAAAAAAGAAGGAATGGGTAACGCCATGAGGCGCTTTGAACCCACAACCTCTCTAGTCAACTATCGCCATCACCATCTCGAGCTAAGGGCCTTTTGTGTTGGGTTTCAACGAGTTCTATTTAACAGTATCCCAACTGTTTCATGTTTGCTATTTACTTCTTCTCGATAGCAAATGTCGAAGGTCTTGCATGCATATGCATGACTTTGTGTTCTTCTCCAAGATTGTTTTATATCCCAAAGTTTTCAAGTAAGACATAAATATAGTTAAGCATTTGACGGTCGTTTGATGCCGTAGTGAACCAAAGGTCTTGTTTCATTTCGATGTTTATTGACAAGACCCGATATGAGTTTTAAACCAAAGAAGTTCAAGTCGAGCTAGTGAGATTCTCATCTAGCTTATTTTCTAGTGAACCGAGTGCTTGTTACTAACAAGCTCTCGATGGTGTAATGGGTCTCGGTTTGTGAGTTGGGCTTCCAAGCGTATGAGCTTGATTTGTCCTTAGCCACTTGGTTGTGTATAATGTTTACAAAAGTGTTCGATGAGTAAATTTGAATCGGAATAAACTTGAGTCGAGCCAATAATTTCAAGGTAAGTAGGTTTCTAAAAGTGAGCTATACGTTATTGAATTTCATGAAACCGTTTGTACATCATTTATACATTTTCGAAATGACTTTCAAAAGCTTCCAAGGTTACTAAACTTGTTTTAGAATCCGAATAAACCAAGATGATTATTTTCTATAGTTTAGCTTGCATGTTTTACTTTAAAAAGGTACCACATAAGCTTAATAGTACATGATGAGGATGTCAAATTCATAAGCATCGAGTTTACGTAAAGTTTATGTTTAAAGATTGTATGCTAAACAAAACATAGATGTATGAAATGGGTGAAGTTTTAACGCAAGGAAAACCATAATGAAGGTGAGTAAGTGACTTACAATGCTTGAGTGAGAGTGAGTGGGCAAGACCAAGACTCAAGAGAAACCCGAATGCAAACTATATCCAATCGACTCAAAGCAAGAACCTAACAACCACTAGAGTATCAAACCCCTTGAAGACCTTGACCTTGTGAAATTTTTTGGTAAGTGATATATGTAATGAGCCTAGGCTCGTGGGTTTTAAGTAGAAGAAAAAGAAAGAACCTTTGGTTAAAGACCATGAGTCTTTGTTGAGCTTGGATACATGCAAAACTTGATTTTTCTACAACCTAGGAAGTATCTCAAGGACAAGCAAATGGGTTTGGCCTTTTCTTGGGTGGTATTCGGCAGTCATAGGACAAGAGGGACAAGAAGGTGAGTTGTATGCATGGGGAACATGCTTCCCAAAAGTCAACTAATTTAGATGCATGTTGTATTTTAAGTTTATACACTAATAAAGTTTCTAGTTTAGTGTATTTACAAGTTTTTGGATGAGATGGGAGTTCTTGTGAGCCCATTCGGTTACAAGAAAGAGAAAGGAAGAAAAGACCTCAAATTTTCGTTATGCATATCGTGTCCCGTTTGAGCTTAAATGTGAGTCACGGTGTCCCGGTTTGAGGTTTTTGACCAACGATAATATATAATTTAGCATGTTTTATAAAGGTAATAAAATATAAAAATAAAATATTAATTCTAACTCGTAGAAATATTTATTTGACTTTAGCCATAATTAATTTAGTGTAAATGTACGGCGTGCTGACTCGTAAGACAAGAAAATTTCTTGTGAGATCGATTTCGGTTATCGGTAAATATCTGCATGATTAGATGAGACTACTCGGAGTTGCATAAATTTTATGCAATAAAATGAAGCGTACATGCTAAAATGCTCAAATAAGTTTTGATAAACAATCTAGTTTATTAATCTGAAGGTTGATGATAGTGAAATTTTACAGTGGCTACAGTACCAACCCTTAAGAGAATTCCGTCATGGAATTTTAGTTTACATGGTGGTCGGAGTTGAATTTGCAAAGAGATGTGGGTACTTTACACGCATGGTGTCTTGGCGCTCCCACGCAGTACTCGGTCCTCTCTTGGAGTTCCATCTCACTTTGACGATAGGATGCGACTTTGCTTAAGTCGCTTGACTTCTATCCATGATTTCAATCGGTTCTTCGACAAAGTTGAGCTTGTCATCAGTTTAATCTCTTTTAGTGAGACGACAAGAGATTCATCCGACAAACATTTCTTCGATTTGAGACGTGAAAGGTAGGATGAACTCTACTAAGTTCTTCCGGAGATCAAGTTTGTAAGCAACCCGGCCGATTCTTTCGAGAATCTTGAAAGGGCCAATGTATCGAGGTGTAACTTTCCTCGTTTTCGAATCGAACTTTTCCTTTCCAAGGTGATACTTTCAACATTACTCGATCACCAACTTGAAATTCCATGGGTTTCCTTCTAACATCGGCGTAACTCTTTGTCGATCTCTAGTGTTTGAAGTCGTTGGCAATTTGCACTATCTTTTCGGTTGTTTCTTGGACAAGCTCAGGTCCATGAGTTGGGCATCTCCAACCTCGGCCCAGACAAATGGTGATCGACACTTCGACCATAAAGTGCCTCGAATGGGCCTTTGACGCTAGCGTGGTAACTATTGTTGTAAGAGAATTCCATAGCGGTAAGTGTTTATCAACCTTTCCAAAGTCGATCACGCAAGCTCGAGCATGTCTTCCAAGGTTTGGATAGTCCTTCGCTTTGGCCATCGGTTTGAGGGTGATATGTACTCATATCCAAGCGAGTACCTAAGGCCTTTTGAAGAGATTTCAGTGTGAAGTAAAGCATTGTCACGATCGAAATGATGGAAATTGGTACTCCATGACGGATACAATTTCCTTGGTATAGTTGAGCAAGGGTCTTCATTTTATCGTTCTCCTTGATGGGCGCGGAAATGAGCGGATTTGGTAAAGCGATCAATGATGACCCAAATGGTGTCGTAACCTCTAGCGCCTTTGGTAGTTTGGTTATGAAATCCATAGTGATTCTCTCCCACTTCCAAACCTGGAAGTTCAGTTGAGTTAACAATCGGAAGGTTTTGACATTCGCTTTGACTCGAGAACGGTGAGACATTTCCCAACGACGTTGCAATTTTTTCATGTTTGGCCACCAATAAAGCTTCTTGAGATTTTGGTACATTTTGTTGGATCCGGGTGAATGGAATATTTAGACTTGTGAGACTCATGCATAATGAGTTCCAATTCCTCCATAAAGTGGTATCCAACTTCTATCGCCAAACATAAGGTTCCATCCGATCTTTGTGCAAAACCGTTCGCGTTTTTCTTGATCCAAAGATTCTTTCATGGGGACGGTTTCAGGTTTGAGAGCTTGACTGAGCTTCAAGGATTTTTGATGGAAGGGTGACTTAATTGTCATTCCCAAAGATCTTACTCGAAGAGGTTTAGGTCGATCCTTTCGACTAAGAGCATCACCACGACATTTGCTTTTCCGGGGTGATAACGGATTTCACAATCGTAATCACTAAGCAATTCTAGCCATCGGCTGTTGCATGTTCAACTCCTTTGATCGAGAATGTGTTGGAGACTTTTATGGTCGGTAAACACCGTACACTTAGTTCCATATAGGTAATGTCTCCATATTTTGAGAGCGAAACCACGGCTCCCAATTCAAGTCATGAGTAGAGTAGTTCTTTTCGTGAGTTTTGAGTTGTCGCTACATAGCGATCACCTTGTTTCTTTGCATCGAGACCGCACCTAACCCTAGGTGTGATGCATCATGATGAACCACAAAATCTTCCACTCCATCGGGTAAGGCTAAGATAGGGCTTTGCAAAGCTTTTGTTTCAAAAGTTGAAAGGCTAACTCTTGTTCCTCACCCCTACCAAAATTCTTCTTTTTCCGGTTAACTCAGTTTAGAGGTTTAGCGATTTTGAGAATCCTTGATAAATCTTCGATAGTAACCATAAGACCTAAGAATTGGCGTGATTTCGGTAGGAGTAGTAGGATGACCAATCTTTGTGACTTGATTTTTGAAGGATCAACATGAAGACCATTACTATCTATCACGTGACCAAGGAATTGAACTTTTGAATCCGTAAGTCGCACTTGGAAAACTTAGCATGAGTTCTTCTTTCTTGAGTAGCTCTAAAATGGCTTTCAAGTGTTCCGCATGCTCTTCCTTGTTGCGGGAGTAAATGAGAATGTCATCAATGAACACAATCACAAATTTGTCCAAGTAAGGTTTATACACTCGGTTCATCGGTCCATAAATACCATGGGTGCATTTGTCAAACCAAATGGCATCACTTGGAACTCATAGTGGCCATATCGTGTTCGGAAAGCAGTTTTGAATATCTCCTTCTCTAACTCTCGGTTGGTGATACCGGATCTCGATCAATCTTGAGTAGACGCTTGACCTTGCGGTTGATCAAACAAATCATCAATTCTAGGCAATGGATATCGGTTCTTCACCGTTAGCTTGTTCAAACTCACGATAATCGACACATACTGAAAAGATCCGTCCTTCTTTTTGACAAATAAGACCGGAGCTCCCAAGGCGAAGAACTCGGTCGAATGAATCCTTTTCTGACAACTCTTGAAGTTGGTCTGACAATTCTGTAGTTCGGGCGCCAATCTATAAGGTGCTCGTGCATGTGTGCCGCCGGCATTAGCTCGATTGAAACTCTACTTGCCGAATCGGAGGAAGACCAGGCAAGTCTTGAAATACTTGAGGAAAGTCCCTATGATGAGTGTCTAAATACTCATCATTTTATCTTCGTTATAATGCCAAAACATCTCAAACACTCGAAATACATCAAAATGATAAAATATCAAAAACAAGTGTTTTATATGTTTTAAATGCAAAAACATCAAAATCGATGAAAACGTATCAAGTTTGCATAATTGGCGCTTTAGTCCCCAAGTTACAAAAGTGTCAAAATCTAATCCCCTGTAATTCAAAAACTTGTAAAATGTCATTAAAGGTCCTTGGGATTCATAAGTTGTTCAAAATAATCTTTGAAGTTAAAAATCTCAAAATTACAACTTTAGTCCTTCAACTTTGCAAAGTGTCAAAATTAGTCCTCGGTGTTTTAAAATGGAAATTTATCAAATTACACCTTGTACTATTCATAAATGACAAGATGGGTCCTTATAATAAACTTTTGGAAAATTACATATTTGGTCCCTCAAGTTTAAAACTTGACATTTTGGTCCTCATACATTTAAAATGGAAAATAATTACATGTATGATCCTTGGTTTATCATATTTGGCATAATAGGCCCTTGTATTAACTTTATAAATGTTATGAGTTCACCTCTATATTTTCGAAAGTTACATGATTGGTCCTTGTTATTAAATAAACCAAATGGACCCTTTGTTATTATTAAACCCAAGTCCAAAACACAAACCCACCAACCAGCTTTACCTTGCCCAATACCCCAACCCGGTCCAAAATTTAAAATAAACCACTTCTCATGTTTATCCTTACTCCCCACCACTGTATCCATTCACCTCGCTCCACCTCGCTACCACCACCGTCCACCACCTTTCCGCCTACTTGCCTACCTCTCACTACCTTCCCTCCACCTACACAAACAACCAAACCTCAATAAATGCACAAACCCGCTTCAAGACTTTTCCGCCAAAATGCCATGTGTATGGTTTGATGAAATCTAATGATCCAAGGTCGCAAACAAGCGGATTTCATCGAGGTCGACAAGGAAGCCTTTTGGATATCTATAAAGAAGAAGAGGCGTAAGAGAGTGTCGATGTTTTAGACCATTAGTAGTGTAAAAGTTATTTTAATGTCTGTTTTAATCTAAATTCAAGCTCTTAGTGTAAAATTAAGTTCATTTCAAGTTTAAAGTCACTGTTGTATTGTAATTATTCCAGTTTTATAAAATTTCAAGTTTTTATGTTTCTTATCAAATCGTACTAAGTCATTTATACTTCTTATAAGTCAACAAAGCTCTTTTGACCTTCAGACAAGCTAAGATAAGCTTGTTACATCTTTTCCTAAGCTTATATTATACTCTAGTGTTTTAAATTAGAAAAAACCAAAAAGTCAACAAAGTCAACTGTGGTCATTCTTTGGTCTTAAATGGATATGTGGTTGGTGCGAGTTGGAATTTGATTGCTTTTGGGTATAAAGCTTCGGGAAGCTATAGGAATCGGTTACAGTTCTTGGTTTCGTTTGTGCTTGGACACATTTTGTAAGCAAATTCTTCAATATTTGTATTTCTAGTTTAAGTACTTAATACCATCAATTGTGGTTTAAACCTGTTTAAATATAGTTAATATCAGTTAATTAATAGGTTATTTGGTTTGAAATCTTGTTTTAGTGGTAAAAGCTTATAATCGCTATAGTAAAGGGTGTTTGTTGCATGTCAAACTGCTAGAAGTTCCGTGTTATTGTTATTTGTTGTTGTACTAAGTTACATTGACACTTATTAGCTCACCAACCATAAAATATAGTCCTAGTTTAGTTGAAAGTCAAAATTAGTATTAATCTCACCAAATTAGTTAACTGTTAAGAGTTTTCATTGCATATCTCATCAAAGTTGTTTATAATTAGGTACTCTAGCTTAAATTAGCCTTAATACAGCTTAATATAACATAAACAATCATTTAGGATCATTCAAATCTCATAAAAGTCAACTGCTTAATGTAATATAGAAAGTCAAATTTTCACTTGGTCGATTTTGAATAAACCTTAGAATTTCACTGTGTGTTTACTATTAAGATTCAGCTTATAATCTTCTAGGTTATTAAACTTTAGTTGCTCAAGAAAAATAGAAAAATACTAGATCAGTTGTAATCAGCTTATAGAGTGCTTATTTGTTAGCTTATATTGGACACCTTGACTGAGAAAGTGCCCTGTGCACAGATTTGGTGGCTTGGTTCATAAGCTCTTAGAGAGCTTATTAGTGGTCACTAGCTTTGAAACTTAGATTTTTGAGAAGCTTACCTAGCCATCTAAAGGTTCCAATCCTAGTTTTTCCATTTTCAACTTATTTAGTTAGGTCGCTAGCTTATTCTAGTTTTGTCCATTTTAGTCTAAGTATACCAATTAGTCGTTGTTTGTCGCTTTTTCAAAAGCTTCTCAAGAGCTTATTTGTGAAAGCCAATCTTTTAATTTAGTTTTTGAATAGCCTATCCGTCTAATTGTCAGTCCAAGTATTTTTCTTCAAGTCCTAGCTTATTATAGTGCTTAAAAGATAGCTTATAGGTGCCTAGTAAATTCCAAGTTGTCTTGTGCAAATTCGGTTAAGTAGTGCTTATTTATAGCTTATCACTGTGCTTGTTCCTAGTATTTGAGTTTTTTTTAAATGTTGTATTAGCTTATTATCTTAGTCCTAGCTTATTTCAGCCACTTTGCTCAATTTCTAGCTTATAAGCCATTTGGCTCATCTTTATGCTTATTTCATTCATATAGGCCATCGTTAAGATAATCACATTACGTTGCTTATTAGAGGTTTTCATCATTAGTCATGCTTATAAAAAATGCTTATTACATAGTACTTAATGAGTTTGTAAAATAAAATCCAAAAATAAAATGATTTGCAAAAGGGAGGGCGTGCTCGAACCCGAGACCTCCCACCTTTATGGGATAGTGATATGTACCAGTAACCAATTGCGCCTTGGGTCTTTTATGCTACATGTTGCACTTGTTAGTTATTTAAGTGGTTTGTGTAACCTTTAGCTTATTTACTTTGGTAGCTTATTAACAAACTTATCCTAATAAGTTGTTGTTCCTTTTATTTTCTTAAATTCCGTAATGTAAAGTAGTTTCCATGATTTTTATGATTTTTCTAAATAGTTTTACTATTTTAATAATTTAATTAGTGTTTAATCGTATTTAAATGATAATAAAAATATAAAAGTCAAAAATATAAATCTTTTTCTAAAATTTTCTTTTATCATATAGTACGTAAGAAAATTAGTTTTATACTTGTAGGCCTTTTATTTCATAAATTTTACGCTTTATCTATGCGCCCAAATACCATTTTTGTAAATAACGCCTGCTTCGCTTTTAAATAACGTTTTAGATAATTTAAGTTTACGCTTTAGTTAATATAGTTTATTTAAGTTATTTTATTTTATAAAATCACATAAACGCTCATCGATCCGTAAAAATAGTGACGCGCTTATTTAATAGATTTTAACTTTTAATCTTTTTAATTTGCATTTAAGTCGCTTTTATTTGTAAATCTTTTCTTTAGGTAATTATCCATCATCACCCTTATTGATCACTATCCTTAGTGATCATTCTATCATCCGAAGTTGTTTAAACACCAATTCATCCTCCTGGGACTTAACGACCCGTGAATTCCTATATTCCTCCGATCTTAATCAGATTTGTGTTTAAGCCGTTTTAAGTCTATTTGACTTGACCAGTTTAGATGAGATCAAATTTTACGCCATTTTGCCGGGAGGTCAGTAAGTTGTTTTAAGCATTTCGCATCCATTCTTGCACATATACCATCGTTTGTAAACAGCTTTTGTAAAAAGTTAATCAAAATCAAAGTTCATTAACACTTTCCTAAAGTGTTAACAAACCCAAAATATTTTCATTCTTTGTTTTTACAAAATGTTTATTCAAAAATCCAAAATATCCATCTTTACCTCTCACATCTTTGATTCTTCATTTCTTACCCTCTAGAACCATTTGATTCTTTCTATGTCTTATCCTCACCCTCTGGTTGTCAATGGTGTGGTGGTCCTTATAATGGTGGTAATTGCCCAGCTTGTAGCATGGTGGAATCGTGAAACGGTCCGTCTATAACCAGATCCCTATTCCTACCATAACACGACCGATTTATTCCATCGCCACCACATCGTGAGACTCAAATAGCGATTATCATAAGTACCGTGGTGGTTCACATTCCACTCGATTGTCAATCGTGAAACACGCTTGTCTATGAGCGGTGTTCCCGATACCAATTATGACTACAACACATACCACTCACGGCCACATCAGCTTGTCATTGCTAGAGTATTGTGGAGGTCCTCACTCTAGCTCGATTGTCAAACAAGGAATCCATTTCTTGTTACGATTACGACTCTTCGTATCAAGACCAACCTCCACAATACCAAATGATTCAAGCGACCTCATGAAACTACGATCTTCATCAAGACTCTTGAGTTATTAAAAGAACTTAAGGAGGAGTCGGCTATGTCCTCCCAAGATAATCTAAATGAAAATCCATGGAAGTTTTGTTAGTCGAGGAACGGGTCGCTAAATTAGATTCCCAGATTGCTATTGAAAACATCATAGGAATCAATTGCACTACAAAAAGCATTCAAATCTAGCTCTCGATTCCGCTTTCATTCCCGATGATGATGATGATGATGTTACCCTTGATATTAGTGAATTATGTATGATTCATCAAGTTCATCAATTGAAATTCCTTCCGTGGAAAATCAGGGAGAAAAGACTATGATGGAATTACTAGCGTAAGAACAAATGGAAAGTATTAAACATATGTATGCTAGTCCTTCTAAACTCCTCATCTGTTGTTATCACACCGATATTCCCACTCACTCTCTCACCATGGGGATAAGCATCTCAAAGACTATTCTCGAAACGGAATCGCCTAATGTTGAGAACTTTATCCCGATCCCAAGTGAGTCTCGAGGGAATTCTTGACCATGAGTGTGATGTGTCTTCTCCTCTTACAAATGATCTTGTTGAAACTTTCTCGATTTTGACAAAGGATTATAGTGATGCCAATTCTTTATATTCTAAAGACATAGAATTTATTGATGCATTACTTCCACATTCGAGATCGCCAACTTAGAAGAGGATGTTGACCATGTTGTTTCCACAACAATTAATACGACTATCACTAATCCCTTATTCAATTGATCTGAATTTACTATAAATTCGCTTAATCCAATCTTTGATAGTGATGAGTCCGACACGGAGACTATAATGGGCGAGGTGTATATTTATAGCCCACAAAGTACCGCATGTCCCACCTCCGTGATATTCTTCACGAGGAGTTCTCCATTGAACTCACTCATATCATATCTCCATCGGAGTATGATAACTTCACTTTGATCTAGACACACCCGGATATGTCTAGATCAAATGAGCTTAATTGATGAGATTCATGAAACCATGAATTCTCCCCGAGTGATGATGAGTTAATCATGATCTTTATCATGACTTTCTTCTCTTTTCACTTATCCCGTAGCTTCTCCTATTCTTCACTCCTTCGGAATGAAGACATTATCTTTGACCCCGGCATTTTCATTAATCATTTTGAGCTTGCTCGTCAGATCTCATCGATTGTGGAACTTTCACGCATTTCAATGTTTATACAAACATTTTGAATGAAAGTCCGATGAAGATTGTCTCTTCCACTTACTTCCCATGAACCAATTATCTGGTCGAGTCAAGCTAGCGACTCGGTAATCAAAAACAGAGCTAAACATGGGTTTTCACCCGTGTGTACTACCACTAGTGCGGGGAGATGCCCCACATGTTGTATATAGATCTAAAAATGAATGAAAATTGTAAATATTAAAAAGAGAATAATTGTTGTGTTTCTACACTTAGCTAGTAATGTTATCTTTTACGTTCTAAGTTTCGCATAACTGGCTGCACTTTGAATATTGAGGACAATATTCATTTCTAAGTGGGGAAATTCGCTAATTTGATCATAAATGTACCCTTTTAGTCCTTTTTCCCCAAAATGGCCAAATTTTAAAATTTTTATTTAGTGGAAGTACTATGTACTAAACACAACAAATGGTAATCACCCACCATGTCTAACCCACATAAGGATTGGCTAATCCAGAGCAAACGGCTCTTGGTAAAGATATCTCAAACCGCTTATGGCTTGCAATTTGCCTAAAATTGTATGGTGTTCAACTCACCATATCCTAAAAAGTGAAGAGTACAGCCCGCAAGGTTATGGCTTGTGGTAAAGGCAAAGGAAAATCCATAATTGGTAATCGGCTCACCAAAGATAATATTGATAATTTATCTAAGAGTTGGCTAGTCCGTATGGTACGGCTCGGTAAAGACAAATCAAATCCGCTGACAAACTTATGATTTGCTCAAAATCATTTCGTTATCAGGTGCCAAAGTTCTTACTTGAACTAAAACAATTGGCTACTCCGTAAGTAATGGCTTTTGGTAAAGAGATAAAATCCATTAACTTTTCATAAATCATTGCTAGGACTAGCAATATCTTAGTATGGGGATTGATGAGTGTCTAAATACTCATCATTTTATAATCGTTATAATGCCAAAACATCCGAAAACACTCGTAAATACATCAAAATGTTAAAAATATCAAAACAAGTGTTTTATATGTTTTAAATGCAAAACATCAAAATCGATGAAAACGTATCAAGTTTGCATAATTGGCAGTTTTAGTCCCCCAAGTTACAAAAGTGTCAAAATCAGTCCCTGGTAATTCAAAAACTTGTAAAAATGTCATTAAAGGTCCTTGGGATTCATAAGTTGTTCAAAATAATCTTTTGAAGTTAAAAATCTCAAAATTACAACTTTAGTCCTTCAACTTTGCAAAAGTGTCAAAATTAGTCCCTGGGTGTTTTAAAAATGGAAATTTATCAAATTACACCCTTGTACTATTCATAAATGACAAGATGGGTCCTTATAATAAACTTTTGGAAAATTACATATTTGGTCCCTCAAGTTTAAAACTTGACATTTTTGGTCCTCATACATTTAAAAATGGAAAATAATTACATGTATGATCCTTGGTTTATCATATTTGGCATAATAGGCCCTTGTATTAACTTTATAAATGTTATGTTCAATTTCTATATTTTCGTAAAGTTACATGATTGGTCCTTGTTATTAAATAAACCAAATGGACCTTTGTTATTATTAAACCAAGTCCAAAACACAAACCCGACCAACCTGGCTTTTACCTTGGCCCAATACCCCAACCCGGTCCAAAATTTAAAATAAACCCGCCTTCATGCTTATCCTTACCTCCCCACCACATGCATCCATTCACCTCGCTCCACCTGCTACCACCACCCGTCCACCACCTTTCCGCCTACTTGCCTACTCTCACTACCTTCCCTCCACCTACACAAACAACCAAACCTCAATAAATGCACAAACCTGCTTCAAGACTTTTCCCGCCAAATGCCATGTGTATGGTTTTGATGAAATCTAATGATCCAAGGGTACGCAAACAAGGGATTTCATCGAGGTCGACAAGGAAGCCTTTTGGATATCTATAAAGAAGAAAAGAAGGTAAGAGAGAGGTGTCATGTTTTTAGACCATTAGTAGTGTAAAAGTTATTTTAATGTCTGTTTTAATCTAAATTCAAGCTCTTAGTGTAAAATTAAGTTCATTTCAAGTTTAAAGTCACTGTTGTATTGTAATTATTCCGCTTTATAAAATTTCAAGTTTTATGTTTCTTATCAAATCGCATTTCAAGTCATTTATACTTTTATAAGTCAACAAAGCTCTTTTGACCTTCGTACAAGCTAAGATAAGCTTGTTACATCTTTTCCTAA